>JAODOY010000965.1:0-13253 GCA_025399855.1 Forbesichthys papilliferus
GCACACCTCCAAACTATGCAAGAACTTTTTAGGGAAGAAGCAGTCAGCTGGTATTCTGTCTGTAATGGAGTGGCCAGTGCAGTCACCAGATCTCAACCCTTTTGAGCTATTATGGGAGTAGCTTTGACCGTATGGTACGTAAGAAGTGCCCATCAAGCTAATCCAACTTGTGGGAGGTGCTTCAGGAAGCGTGGGGTGAACTTTCTTCAGATTACCTAAACAAATTGACAGCTAGAATGCTAAAGGTCTGCAAGACTTTAATTGCTGCAAATGGAGGATTCTTTGACGAAAGCAAAGTTTGAAGGACAAAATTATTATTTTAAATAAAAATCCTTATTTCTAGCCTTGTCAATGTCTTTACTTTATTTTCTATTCATTTTGTAACTCATTTGATGAAAAAAAGTAATATATTAATATAATTGTATTGTAAATAGGGATCATCAACAAGTGTAGCCTTTAGAAGGCTTGGGGAACTTTACCCATCAACTCACTGGTAGGCTACAGATTAGTCAAAAAAACGAACATGTCAACCATAGCTGCTTTAAGCCGTGAACGGTGAGCTGTCACTATGTTTCCGCCTGTACTAAATATTCTCTCTTAGGGTGAGCTGTTTGCAGTGGTACACAAATATTTTCTCGCTAGCTTGCTCAGTGGGGGTGGGGCAGGGGATCATCCTCGCTGTCGTGGTGGGGGTGAGGAGGTAGCTGTTGACGTCCGCTGTGATAGCTTCAGCTGCCCTCAGAACCTGTGCTGCTGCGTTTAAGACGACTCCCCAATGACCTCTTAACTTTTTTTTGATGGAGGTGGAGCTGGGATTGTCTGATCCTGGGCCTCCGTGGCTCTCTCCTGAAAAATATGTATTTTTTTAGATTTTAAATTAACATGCTTTCTCTAGAACTGACTATACCTTTTTAATATACTTTCTTTAATTTGTATTTTATATTTTTAAGAAAACCACCGTTCTTGCTATTTCATTCATATCTGACTGTACCCTGGCCGTGAGAATGGGGGTGCTGTCCTCACTGACATGTCTGGTTTTGAATCTTGGCTCTACAAAAGATTCTATGTTCAGCAGGTCTTCTGTGGACTGATCCCACTTAGCATTCAAGTACTGGAGGATCTTTGATTTTATGGAGTGGGTAAGCTCAGTGTCCTCTTCATCTCAAATCAGAACTTGAGTGTTCAGAAGATGGATTGGCTTTACAGAAGATACACTGACGTAGCTCTCTCCCGAAAAGGCATCAGTGAACTCCTGAAGTGGAGAAAGAGCCTTGTCGATGGATTCAAGGACATCAATGTCCTGCCATGTCGGCACCAAGTGCCGGTTGTTTTTATCGGTCGAGAGAACTAGAGCCAACGCCTTTTGCTGCTCCAGCACTGTTTCAATCATGCGCTGCTTGGACCCCCATCTGGTTTGGCATTCTGTGACAAGTGCATGCTCTGCAAGGTTGAGCTCCTTCTGTGCACCTGTCAACGCTCTCCTCTTCTTCCAGCTATGTCAGAAGTGACCCACAAACTTTTTGCACAACCTCGTAGCCTTGCCAATGCGAGCATCATCTTTTATTGCATTTTCTTTTAAAAAAAATCCACAAAAGAAAATGCTATATAGGCTTAGTCACTTTCATCCTATGATTTCATCATATAAAAATAAACAACTGTTTGTCATCTTCAAAAACTATGCACCATAGGTGATTTAATTTCAGCACATGGCACACCTATTGACTGCATCTACACCATGGACAACTCAACTGACAGACAGACAGTATGTACCTAGGCTACAATAATCATATCTGAATACATTTTATGAAAGTTACAAATATGCAAATTTTAAAATACCTACCAACCACGTTGTGCAACAGGCGCCCGAAGCATTGTAGCCTTGTCCATTTGTTCAATTCCGCAGCCTTCATTACATTGCTCCCGTTGTCATTATAGCTACTTGATGCTGCGGACTCAATCCCCATGATGCCATAGCATCAATTAGGCCAATGGAGATGTTTTGTCCCGTGTGGTTGTCGGGAAAGTAGGAAGTCTGGAGGCATTTGCTGACAAGTTCGTACTCGGGTGTTATATAATGTACAGTGAGACTAATGTAAGGCTCTGTAGTGCGGCTGGACCACATGTCCGTTGTAGATAAAAAATATTCCATCTGTCTGATTCCAAGCTCTGCTTGAACTGCCTCTCTGCACTGGTTGTATAGTTGTGGGATCGCTACCTGTGAGAAGTAGGTGCGGGATGGAATTGTATATCATTTGTCCAGTTCATTCTGAAGCCTTCTTTTTCCACTCAGTAAATGGGCATCATATCTTTGGTCAAATAGTATGTAATAGCATTGGTTATTTCATTATGTCTCCTTGAGTTCTTGTCGTACTTACTACAACTAGCAACAGCACTCACTAGCGATATTTGTTTGGCTAGCTCTAGCGTACCAGTAGGATCTGCGACAGGTTTATTACGTTTATTTTGTGATAGACACTCATCGTATAGTAGCTTGTGGTGGTTTTTCAGATGTGAAAATAGATTGGTTGTATTGCCTCGCGTGCGGTGTATCACCGCACGGCATGTTTTGCACAGTGCAACATCTGTAAGTTTAAAGCCAAAGTAATTCCAGGCTACGGATTATTTTTGGCAACTAACGTGTCCTCCTCGATGTCCGTGATTGTATTGTCTCCCTCAGCCACACATCTTTTTATTTGCAGTTTTATTGTTTTGCTTTTGCTCCACTCTCGTTTTGCTGTCTGTTTTTTTTTCTCCTGACTCGTTTTGCTGTATTGGTCGCGCTTCAATAACGCGTTGTTGAAGTGTTTACAAACGTCACGTGGTATGCTCAATAGGGTAAGTTCGTGTAGTTTCACACTTTGCATATGATAGGGCAACTGGCCAATGAAACATCACTATGCCATATAGTAGTTTCAGGCGAGCTATAAATCGAACACAGCCAACAGATGCATCTCCATAAAACTGAATATCGCATACTTATTGCAACATGCGCAATGTGATATTACACAACGTGATATCGCGATAACTGTATTAAAACAAGATATCGTGCACCCCTAGTCTCATGCATGCATGCATCGTAATAACGCTGATTCCACCGGTGTATGCGACACGTTATGGCTCCGACGCATTCTGGCTCCGACATGGGTTTGTTCCATTCTCTCGAGATTTCAACTTACCGGGAGCATTTCAGAAGCGCAGCGAGGCAGGTGTATTGGCGAGATCAACAAAACTATAGGCTACTACTTCGCCTCTCTGACATTGACTTCGTTTTTAAGGATTATTTGCCTATAGGTAACTAATTTCCACTCACAAAACTACTGCAATTTAAACTCCAGACCTTGTACTTTCTCGAATTGCCCTTAAAGTAACGATAAAAATGAACTTCCATTATGTTATTCTTCTCTCGGCATAGAATGGAATTCAGATGAGGTAAACAATGGCTTATAGCAAAGGCAGTATATTTATTTACTGACCACTACAGCCACTTACGATTGAGATGAGTACAAGACATTTGCTCTACTAAAGTATTTGTCACACAGAAAATAGTAAAAAAAATACAGCGACGGTAGCCTATATAAGGCAATGTTTACTACAGCGCTTAAACGCACATTAAAAAAGCATGAGTAGGCTAAGTGATTGGGAAATTGTGTAAGGCTGATGATCTGAAATTTAATAAGAGTTAAATATAACCCAATATGCATGATTTAACTGTTGCTGTGTGTTTTAACCATTCACTTCAAATCTCGTCTCTGCCCATCTCTCATTCAAGTTTAAAAAAAAGTCTGCTGTGTTCTGGGAAAACAGATTTATTGACTTAAAAATAAAAGCTCCATAAAATATACAAATCCCTCTAAAATAAGTCTCACTTTACATGTAGCAGGTTATTGTAAATAGTTGTCAAATATTCAACATATATAATTAACTATAGGCTGCTGGTAACTTGTAAATAACCCTTAGTTATATGTAATAGTTGACCTGACTACACTACAGCTAACCTACAACTACATAGCCTACATAAAAATATGCTACCATATGTAAGTATTGCTATCTTGTTTTTGATAAATACAACATGATAGTAAGTGCATCTATATTTCATTTTGTATTTTAAGAAATTGACTAGTCAATTATTACAGCACACCTTCTTTAGTCAAAGGGGGACAAATGCCTTAGGATAAACGTCACTTTTCTTTTTCCTGGACAAGTAACTTTTACTTGGACAAGTGAATGACAAAGACTTTCCTGAAAATTCTTAATTTGTCAATCCCTGAATTTGGCAAATGTTGTGATTGCAATTTATTAAGCAGCTCTCGATTCTGTTTTCTCTTGTTATCAAAGCTTAAATGTGCTCTGCAGTAAAATATTAAATACTAGATATAAATATACAATATAGTAACCTGACTTTATAGACACAAGTCCATCTGGGAAACGGGCCATCAAAACAGTTTTAAAGTTCAAAACAATACCTAGAAGTTGATTGGATGGTCTGTCATTGTTTTCAAGTAGCTTTTGCTGTCACCTAAATAATGGCCTTAGGTATTAGTACGACACTGAATGGTAAGTTGGTCAAAGACACCATTATTGGAAGCCTCTCCAATCTTATTCTCATGTCAAATTGAAGCTGGCAAGATCATTATGGTTTCACTAGGTTAATTATATAGGCTAGAGGAAGACCTACTGTATTTCTTATCCAGCTCAATAATTTATACTGGTGGCCTAGTGTGACATGTAGTGGTAGGTCATATCAAACCACTTAGCCAATTAGCAAAGAAAAAACAAAACATAAGTAATAGGCCTACAGATGTAGGCAGTCTATTATAGGAAATTCAATGGAATTAAATAAAGTCTCAAAATTATATATCTTACGTTAATGCAAAATACAAAATCTAAGACTTTTCTGCCAGCCTATCAAACTTTAATCTATAGGATACTAAATTGGGATTTAGGAACAATTGAATATGCCCCTATATGACACACATAACAAATGCTACAAACTGTATTTTGGCTTTACCAGAGACATAACGCTGTTATGTGCGTATACACTTTTATTTATTTATTTATTCATTTATTTGTTTTTCTTCTGTTTTCCAAACCACGCTCCTTTTGGATTTTGGATCGCTTAAGTCAAACAGGTATTTGATTAAGGCTGTGTTTAAAGCAAACACGGCCATTTGAAGCCAGGCTATTATGTTTTCTTATATTTTTGCATGGTGCCACTTACATAGCAACCGTAACTTTGACGGGTCATTCGGGAAATCTGCCTGTTTTCAGGATGGGCAGTCCAACCATGTTTTAAACAGTAGCCTACCTTTCTGCAATGTCGCTAATCTCAAAATAACACCAAACATTGCATTTATCTTTTGCATCAAGTCAGCCTCTGCATGCTAGTTTGCTTTCATTTTCAAAATAGTTATGTGTAACCAAGTCAACGAGGAAAACACGGAGTTGTCTATCTGCCCGAACACGGATATCTTAACCGAGCCGTTAAGGAGACAAAAATAGACAGGCAACGAGCCGACTTCACGCAATGCAAGGTAGGTAAAGAGCTCTAATGCGGTTGAGCCCCGGTTTGCGTGGTTATTATTACGTTGCGCTTAAGGTAGTGGGGCCTAAATTGACTGGATACCTATATCTCAATATCTGATAGTCATCTTTATTATGGGTGTTGCGCTTGCATGCAGCAAATGCACGCAGGTTGCAATGCACGCAGTGCATGAAGATTATAAATAATCGCAGGCTTTTGCGGTTACATAATCGCACAACTCCACATCGCAAATTCAATTGCGATGCGGTTAATCGTGCAGCCCTGCTACATAAACATGTATGTATCTTGATTTGAATTGACTAATTTGATAAAAGAATATTCCAGTTGTGTTGCAAAGTCCCTGTTATGTGGAATGACACAATCCACATATTGATCTCTTTAGCATAGTATCTGGATTATGAGGAAAGAAACCATGATATGAGGAAAGAAACTCATGGTTTCTTTCCTATCTGTTACCGTTCTGAAGATATGACAAAATGTAAACCTATGCCATGAATAGAAACATACGAGAGTCCATTATACAAGGCATATTTTATGTCCGACTTTGTTACTGTTGTAGGGCCCCTTTTCTTCTATGCATAAAAAGATGAGCTATATACCGATCTCTTCAGCGGAATGTCATCCTTATGGGGCAAAAATTCCTGAGCTACCATTCTGAAGATATGATACGAAATGTAGACCAATGCAAAATCTGCGCCTGAAAATTTAAAATTTTCTCATAGGGAAAAAGATTAGTCCCAGAAGTCCTTATATGGGCACAATGACTGGCGTGGTCTATAAGGGTTATGTGCAACTTATTTCCACATTCTGTAAAACAGGTCTCATCGCTTCCGGTTAGGTGCTATATGAGCTGGAATATGCCTTCTTTTATTCAAGATGCCTCCGATAACTACTAAAAATAATAGCTACTAATGTCCATCAAATTGTGACAATATTAGTAAAACTATTCAATGGTTGCACGAAAAAGAAAGAAAAAATAAATTCTATTAACATATGATCTGAGCAATGAGTCTATTCTCTGCTGCAGGTCTGTTACTTAACATATGCTCAGCACACTATCCTCACACATGTCGACAAGTTTGATTTCAAAATAAAAAGGAACAGGCAAGCTGCATTATGCTGAAGATTATAAAATACAGGATCACATAGGCTAGCGCAAGTATCCAGCTTTAATCGGCACACCATTCACTGTACATTAGGCTATAAACAATTGAGTAGCGTAGCTCATTGCCTGATCAAGCGGTTAACTCGTCGGAATAGACTGTCAACAGATTCATTGCACTGGTTGAACAAATTATGGAAATATATAAATAAATATTGGCTAGATATTACAAAATTGTCTGCAGTGTAGCAGACCCAATGTAGTAAACAAAGTATATAAGCTAATGTACAAACATGGTCCTGACCTGCTGTACAATAACATGTTTTTATTTCTTAGTTGTAGCATCTGTTATTCAATAGTTATATTAGCTTATACCTGTATATGACAATAAAATCACCTTTACTGTTATACTAGCTCTGTAATTGGCTCTGTATAGTTCTTATACCTAGCTTACCATATATTATACCTATGTTATTCCAATTGACTGTATAGGCCTTTTGTGGAAATTGTAGGCTAGTACTAAAGTCTGCATATTCCGCCTATCATACTATAGCCTAGGGCTGCCCTGAATACCATTTTACAGGTTTCGAATATACCAAACGAGTATTAACACAATTATCACAAAAAAACACAATTAAAAACACTCAACTATATATATCAAAGTATATAACAGAAGTAATCTTCGATTCCTAGCTTCAGTGAGCACACATATAAACATATTCATGCGTTCAAAATTGAGCCAGTCAGAGCTGTCAAATGGCATATACTTTCTTAAATTAGACAATAAGTGTGTTGAATGAATAGCCTTGCTCTCTTCTTACAAACAGCCAATTGTAATCAATTGTGTTGATGAAACAGTGTAGGGCAGGCAATTAGATTTCAACATGTGGGTTTATATGGATACAGTAGTAATTAATGGGAAAACATCAATGCATAATCTGAAAAAAGGAATACTCGAATCCCAATATTTAAATCCAATACATGTTCAATGAACGAATACCCAAATAATCTAATATTTGGGGCCAGCCCTACTATAGCCACAGACATACTTGATATTTGTTGAAATATATTATTAACTTATTTGTATAATCATCTTGGGCAATTTCCCTCCTGTTCTTTATCACAAGTACGTCAGTGTGCACTCTATATAATCAATGTTGCTGTCTCCTCCAGTCGGCATCCACCAGTTTCCCCAGCGCAACCAACCAACCAACCTCAACCACAATATGCTGATAATTTGCACCTGTGTGGGGGTTATATTATGTTGAAGTCTTTTGGTTTCTGTTAGGGCTGCACAATTAATTGAATATCAATCTCTATTACGATTTTGGCTTTAACGATTAAATGAACATGATCGACTGCGATATTGATGTTTAAAATATGTGATCTGCTCATAGAAAACTCTGCTATATCTATCATATCAACTGTAGGTACCGGATATTCAACCGGGACGCGTACGGTACCATGGAAGTGTAGCTGCAGCTCTGCCTCATCGAAAACAGCAAGGCTACCTTGCAATGCAGGCAGATTATCAGGCACTACCGGTACTACATTTACAAAAAACTACCATAAACTATGCAAACGGTGCCTTCGATCTTTCCAGCCATAGTTTCCATCTTACTGGTTGAGTAATAAGTAAATCGTTCCACTATTGTCATGTGACATCAATGGTTCGTTGATATACATAATCGCCTGGTGATATGTAGGATACGTTGCATATTTGCGTCGCAAACAATAATGTGAGTATTCTGTAATTTACTACACTGCATTTTAACCAACGCTTTTTCGACTCGCACTTGCCGATGCCTCCAGAGCACCGACCGGAATCTCTGTGAATGTTTACCCGCCCTAGGAGCGCACTCGTGCGGGCATTGAGTCACTGAGGTCTCGGTGGTACTTCCTCGAAGCCTCGTGCTGGCCACACAAAGCCACATACTTCCACTGAAACCACTGATTTAATTGTCTTATTTTGAAGCTAAAATGTGTACATTAGCAGGAATGTAGCACAAGATCGAAGTGATTTCCATGGTTTGTTTATAATGTGAGTGCAATAAAAATACATTGTTAATACTAAGGTTGCGAGCAACACTAAGCGGGCCCTCGCGCCGTGACGCATGTCGGGGCGTGGTGCGAACTCGAATATAAATCATTTTTTAAACGTGTAAAGTTTATTGCATTTCTGAACATGTACACAGAAGTTATACAAACTATCTCTTCCATGGCGATTCATGTATATGCCACGCCACGGACACGCCCATCAGGTGAAAACTCACCGTTTGTACAACTTTTAATCCCCATAGTGTAAAATGCACAGAGCAAATTTGGAGGTGATCGCATTAATTCTCTAGGAGGAGGAGTTTGTTAAACTACGATGCGTGCAAATCGCCAAAAATGACCATTAAATTCAAAATGGCCGACTTCCTGTTGGATGTAGGGAATTGCTCCAAGAGCCTTTTTTGTATGCCTGGTCATGTTACATGTTCCACCGAAATATCGTATGTCTAGGAGAAAGTGTTCAACGGGGCTGATCTGTAGGGGGCGCTAGCAGAGCCTTTTTGCCACGCCCATTCGCGAGACACCTAAAATTGGCGATTTCCCGGGGAAGACACGTGTGCGGAAAGTTTTGAGTTTTCGTGCATGTTTAGGCCCCCTAATAAAAATTTAAGTTGGAGAAGAAAGCGAATAATAATAATCATTAGGGTTTCAATAAGGTCCTCGCACACACTGTGTGCTCGGGCCCTAATAATCGCTAGGGTTTCAATAGGGTCCTCACACTGTGTGTGCGGGCCCTAAATATAGCTGCAAGCAGCCATGGTTGGGCCTAGCTTTGGGCAAGGCGGCATGAGCAGAATCAGATCTAGCAGTTTGGTTTCGCACCTGGTTTCGCAGCAATCAGCAAGTTTGGCGTAGTCAAGAAGGACTCTATCACACTCAGGGCAACCCTAGCAATTTTACTACCAAGTTCAGCATTAATTGGCATATGCAATTACAATGAAACTTCGTGGGAAGGGTTGACACATTAAACATAAAAAGTTTCATGCCAATCGGATGCATGACATGAAACTTTGTGATTGGCATTATTGATAGAATAGTAAGCGTGATTATTGGAAAGCCGTGGTCACTGAACATTGAGGGTCAAAGGGTCATGAGTCTGAAGGGCTGGCTGAAAATTCATGTAAATTGGTCAAAGCATTGCAAAAACACAAAACAAAATGTGAATGTCATTAAAATAGTTATTATGCCCCCTAGTGGACGAATGTGACGAAATTAGGGGAAGCTCTTTAAACCAGGTTGCCACATGTATTTACCAAGGTTTGTGAAGATCAAACATTCCTGTTTTAAGAAATAATTCTAAGTTTTAATAGGCCACACGTTGTACATTTATTGGCCGATTGTAGCCAAACGACAATGTCTATCAGCATTATTTTAATATAATTTAATAAGCATGGCCTGTATCTTATGCTTATTAAATGACCTTCACCAAATTTGCTGAAGATTGAGCTAATGGTCTAGGAAGAGTTTGCAAAAGTGTGTTTTTCATTAAAAACCAAGATGGCGGAAAATCTAACTGACACATCGTGACGTCACATAGTGCAATAGATTGAGGAGAACCTCAGGAATCTACTCATATGACATAATCAACAATTCTGTTTACATTTTTTAAAGTTTTAAGCAGAAATGCAGTTTGTGATCAGATTTAGACATTATAGATGGCGCTGTTCAGAAACGACAGCAACAATTTGAAACTTCTTGGGGAAGGTCAGCACACTAAGGAGAGGTCGGCTGTCAAGTTTCATGTCAATCGGATGAGGCCTGTCAAAAATACAGCATCACTTCCTGATTGACAGTATTTGATGGTAGGCAGGATTATTGGAAAGCCATGCCCACTAATCATCTTTAGGATCAAAGGGATATTTGTCGGAAGGGCTCGCTGAAGTGTCATGTAAATTGGTCATAGCATTACAAAAATACAGCACAAAATGTGTATGTTGATGTTATTGCGCCCCCTAGTGGACAAATGTGTCGAAATTCTTTTAATAACTTTTGATAGGCATGGTCTATAGATGGTCCACGCCAAATTTGGTGAAGAGCGGACTCACGGCCTAGGAGGAGTTAGTAAAAGAAGGTTTTTCATAAAATCCAAGATGGCGGAAAATCTATCCTGACGCATTTTGACGTCACATGGTGCGTTGGATTCGGGAGTGTCTAGGTGTAATCAGCAGAGACTAGTTTTGTAAATTTCCATGGCACGGTTGAAAAGTTGAGATTTTTTGTTACCTCAACTTTGACCGGTTGGTGGCGCTATAGGGAGCAATGGACCAGGATGAAAATGAGTGTAATGGCAGATGAATGGAACCCTCTACGCGGTTCTAGGGGTTGCCATTGACTTCAATGGCAGAATAATAATAATAAAAAGATAACAATAAGGGCTTTGCCACTTCGTGGCTAGGCTCTTAATAATCACTTGGGATACAATAGAGTCCTCGCACACTGTGTGCTCGGGCCCTAATTAGGGTTTCAATATGGTCTTCGCACGCTGTGTGTGCTCGGGCCCTAATAATAATAATCACTAGGGATACAATAGTGTCCTCGCACACTATGTGTGCTCGGGCCCTAAAAAGAATAATCAAGAGGGTTTCAAGAGGGTCCTTGCACACTGTGTGCGTGGGCCTTAAAAATCAATGAATAATTGTGATAAATAATCTTAATCTCTATTGATTTAAATAATCATGATTAGCATTTGGCCATAATCGTGCAGCCCTAGTTTCTGTCAGCCATGTGTAAAACTGTCTTATTTAGAGTAGTTACATACTTTAGCCTACATGTTTTGAAATATGCCCTGAAAATCCCGCATCGCGCTAATCAGCTATTTGAATTTCTTACCTTTTTTACACTTTTGTTTGTCTGTCTGTTATGCAAATACGTGCATAATATAGGTTGGGATTAGGGCTGGACAATAATTAAATATCAATATATACCGCTCTATAATGTTTTTCAATAATGGTGGTATTTCGTGGCATCTCGATAAACTTAATGACGGGCGCTGAAGTCAGTTGTATTCAAGGCGAACTACGTGCATTGATGACTTGCACTAGACAGTGCCAAACAGTAGTGGGCTGTTGTCACATGCCAGACAATTTTATAAACTCTCACCTAACAGCAAATTTAACAAAGGCTTAATATTACGTATTATGATAGCTTCCTCCACTAACACGTCTTCTGTGAAATTTCTATCTTACCGTAATCAAGAATTTAAAATACAAAGAACACTGCTTGCATTGTGTAAATTGTGTGTACCTACATGTTTGCAACCAGAGACGGAATTAAAAATAATGTGGTCGTTTTGGACAGTTTCATACCTTTGCGGGCATCGTGGATATTATATTGACTATTGGTCTCATTTTCATGAGACCAAAAGCGGGAATACACGTTAGGTTTCGTGAAAGCCACCCACAAAAAAGGTAACTGCTGCATCATGCCTTACCCACCCACGAAGACGACGCAGTATTTCATGTTTCTAAATAAAGTGATATTATTCCACATACATGTAGTTTAGTTTGAGTAAAGAAGCAAAGGATATAGACTTGTTGCCATAATCTGACATCATAGTGACGGGGGTTAGTTCCATAATGGAGTACACATGTATTCTATAAATCACTTTATTTTGTGTTTTGACAACTATAAAAATGATCAGTGGTTCTAATCTAGTATTGAGCTAAATGTGAAATAAAATTTTTAGTTTATACCGCGTTTCAAATTATGCAAATTATATTTGACAGATTTTCCTAAATAGTCAGTATAATTTTCAAGTCATCAACCGTTAAGGTATAAGTCAAATTTAATTAAATAACTGTTTATACTTAGTTACTTAGTCTAATAAATATGTATAACTAAGACTAGTTGTTTATCAGTTGCACTATCCAAAGATTTGGTTCCCCTTCTCCTCCAGCCACATTATTCTAAAATAATCATCTTAATCTTTGGAATACAGTCAGCGTAAATTCAAATTTAAGAGTGAAATGTCATCTACGACTCTGCTATTCACGTGCAGGAGCAGTGGAACGAGAGCATTACGAAATCTCGCTCTAATATTCATGAAAGATTGCAGCAACTATAATTCAACTGTATCATGTCTGCTGAAAAGCAAATGTTTGTTAACTGAATTTGGCAGACTTTATAGCTAGCTTGCTAGCTATCTGGTACCGAACTTGGTAAAAGCTGGGTCACTACAGTTAGCTAACACATACTATTCTGTCCTCGCAATCGCGTTCTGAGCAAGGCTAGACAGATAGTGAACAATGAATGATAAGCAAACAAGTAATCCGTCTTCATTGGCTTTACTGTAGAAGTTCGGCTTCCATTGTATTATTTTTCTTTTTTGTAAAACTGCAAAACACAATTACACATGCAATAAACGAACATGTATCCAACATTCCTCTTAATGCACAATATAAAGAAGAACATCAGTTTTAATATGCCATTGTATGAGCTAATCATCAATTAGTATTAATCACATTCATATTCAGAAGACCCCTATGAAAGAGCAATCAAGAGGAGAGGTTACCCTGCCCGGAGAAAGCCCGGGGCCCCCGTCTGGAGCCAGGCCCA
>JAODOY010000966.1:0-13251 GCA_025399855.1 Forbesichthys papilliferus
ATATATTTGTGGGTGGTCAATAGCACATAACTTGTACAGGTATGTGCTATTGACCACCCACAAACGGTCCTGCTGTTATGAAACATTAATTATAGTTGAGTGTGTTTTCTGGTGTTTTTGAGAAAAAAGTATTCGAATACTCATTCAGAAATACCATAAAGTATTCCAAACCTCTATAATGGTATTTGGGACAGCCCTAATTATTGCCACTTTATTACAGTTATTTTATGATTATTCTGTGTAGTGTCCTTGGATGTTTTGAAAGGCATGAACAATAAAATGCATTATTTTTATTAGAAGAATATTATCTGTATTCTGTGGTGTCACAGAAGAATTCAATGACACGACAGAATTTGAAGATGTCAGACATAATTATGACATCACACAGATCAAAATTTTAAAAAGCATTCCATTTCTACCAAGAACAGGGACGTTTTGATGAATAACTCACCGAGTCTGTGAGTTTGGGAAAGAGGAGAGTGCAGCAACTAATAAACGTTAGCACCTTAGAAAAGACAACAAATAGTGGCAACCATGGCTGCCTTGCCAAACGACAAGAAGCACAAGATGCTGTTCCTGGAGAACCAGGTGGAGTGCCTCACGCAGGAGGTGGCTCGACTGATCTCCGAGAAGGACGACATGGCCTCAGAGATGTACGAGACGGCCGCTGACCTCAAAGCCTTGCTGCAGCAGCTGGGTCCGTTGAATGACACTGTGCCTGCAGGGGCAGCAGAGAGAGGCCAACCCCCGCCGAAAATGTTCCACCTGACCGTGGAGGAGGTCGTACGTGGAATCTACATCACCGTGGACATAGCCGGGCAACCGACTGCCATGCTGCTGGACACAGGAGCATCCATGTCTGTTATTACAGAGCGACTCTATGACAACCAACTGAGAGGCTTCTGTGTTCAGCCCGCATGTGTCCCCCATCTGAAGGACGTGTGTGGGGAACTTATTCCTCTTATTGGACAAATTGAGGTACCAGTCACGTATGAGGGGTCACAGTGGAACCTGCCGCTTATAGTTGTGGCGGGAGAACTGTGTGTGTTGGGCAGGGACTGGCTACAGATCATCACGCTGAAGTGGGAGGATCTCTTCCGTCTGAAAAAATATAAACCAACGCAGGATGCACACACGGGCATCCCAGAGGAACGCAACACGACTTTGAGAAAGCAGAACTTTCTGCAGCGGCTATTCGCAGAAGCGACGCGACGGCGGCGGCTGAAGGTTGAGGTAAAGACGCTCACGTGCCAACTGGCGCAGGTGCGGTCTGATATGGAGAGCCTGCTAGCAGAGAAAGAGAAGATGGCTGCTGACCTACAAGCCTGCCACCATCAACTGAACACGCTACGTGAAGAGCGCGCAAAACATCCAGAGAAGGTCGAGCTCTACCTGAGTCCCATGTCCGTTATGTACGGAATCCACCTCGTGGTAGAAATAGCTGGAAAACCAATAACAATGTTGCTGGACACTGGCTCATCGGTATCTTTTGTTTCAGAGGAATTGTACGTCAGTAAATTGAAAGAAAACCCTCTTCAGACAACCAAATTGCATATCCGCGGAGGAAGTAGTAAAACTTTTAAAATCTTAGGAAACATTCAAGTGCCGGTCAAATATGAGGAGGCCGAGTGGAAGCTACAGCTTTTAGTCGCGGAGTCCAGTACGCAAGCCTTGCTAGGGAGAGAGTGGTTACAAATGATGAATCTGAACTGGGGGGAAATATTCAGCTTGAAAAATGAATGTGATTGCACCGAGGAAGAGCAACAGCTCTTTAAAAGCTACTTTGGAGACGTACAGTATTACGGGAGAAAGGTTAGGCTGCAAGACTCACCTGAAGAACTATTGAATAAAACCATCCCTACTAAAGTGGAGACAACTGATAGGACCCCTGAGCTGGAGAGCGAATGAGGATTGGCAAACCCTCGGTGTGGGCTTGAGTGAGGACAGCAACAAGTAGTTCCGTCAGTTCCTCACAGTTCATTGTTTTGCATAGTGTAGGTCATGCTTAATGCAAACCTCAAAGTGACACTACTGCACAATGGTACTACAGTGGCTACAGTGAAGTCCTCTGCACAGATTGGCGTTTCTGCACCGAACCTGGAGTGGCCATGGACTGGACGGATCAGAGTTTTATGGACCTCGATGGAGGGATTATGGTTGTAAAACGGTGCTAGGCTGAGACACACACACACACACAGATACTGAGCTGCTAGCCCTGTCGCTAGCAATCCTGGCCGATTCCATCTAGCCTGGTGAAGAAGTAACTCATTCCCCAGAAGGTGAACTAGATCAAATAAATATCATGGTTATGGCAGTCAAATGACCTCAACGGGCTAGAGGACTTGCAATGTTTAGAGTTTGACACATTTGTTATTGCCCAGCTCAAAAAGCAGAACTGTGAACCAGTTCAGAACCTGTGAGTTTAAACAGCAATAGCGTTGTCATTAAACCATGTACTGTGCAACCCAAACCCAGCTCATACTGACCCTATAATGTTAATGGGAAAGGCTGAAAAGGCTGGGCAAACCTAATCATTGACACAAGGATAGAGCAGATACACTGAATAGACCCCTCCCTTCAACAAAGTATTTGGAAGTCACACTGACATCTCCCCTTCCTTCTTGCCTCTTGAGTTTTCAGTAGAGGCAGCATACATCTTAACGACAGACAAATAGAGGGTGTGTGTAATGTGTGTACACATTACACACACACACACACACACGTCAATCTTATTATTCCGGTGGCACTAATGGCTGGGTGATAGCCCTCTGGAGACCATGTGCAAGGCAGGAACAGGGTTGAGGAGGGGAGCGGGCATCGGGGTGTGCTGATGCAAATGAGCAGTGTACTAATGTACTGCATGGTCAGCTACCAGTCAGACTCAGCATTAACAGAATTACAATCTAAGCCTGTGTGCTGCTCTGTGTGAGGGCGAGTGACTGAACTTAAGACTGTGTGTGAGTGTGCGTGCTCGTGTCTACCACTGGGCTGGTATGACAGAAGCAGGCTGCTTTATAAACATTAGGAGGCCCTGCTTGTCAGGCTAATCAACACAATGAAGCCTCTTGTGAGCTAACATGGAGGACAGAGGGATGGATGGAGGGAACGAGGGAAGGATGGAAGACAGGGGAGGGATGGAGGGAGAGACAGACAACACCGCCACTAGGGAGGGGGGAGAAATAGGAGTTGAAAATCTTATCAGTGGCCTCTCTGCAGCAAATTGGGCCGCAGGGGGGGGGGGTGTCAGCATGCGTGTGCGTGCGTGCGTGCGTGCGCGCCATGTCTTGCGGAAGCAGCCAGCCAACCCCACGGGGTCTTTTGGGACCGCCATCCACACAGGAGATACACGCAGCACCCAATGAGGAGAGATGAGATGATGGGAGAAAGAGACACACACATAGAGGACAGAGGAAAGAAAGACAGAAAGCCAAGGGAGTAATTGCCACTTCAGGGAGAGGGGATGACAGAGAGAGAGAGAGAGAGAGGGGGGGGGGGGGCAGTGGAGGGAGTATGCGGAAGCGTGGCAGACGTTAATCTGACAGATGAGTGCGGTAATGAGTGACAGCATGATGGGCATAAATACATCAGCATCTCTCCGAGGAGCAACACAGACGGCACTCGCTCGCACGCGCAGCCGAGAGGCTGGGAGAGAGGGCGTGATACAGAGAGCATGCAGACAGAAACTGGTGTCTATTACATAGTGAGTTTAACGTGCGCGTGCGCGTGCGACGACCTCATAATCAAAAGGACACTTCCATCATATTCCATAAATAGGGTTCCCGTGGGGTCGATTGCCTCGTCGCAAAACAGCTACCGCCGCTCTCCGGTGACGAGCGGACACACAACAGCTGAGAGAGATGCTGTACGTGGCTGCGCTTCACTGGGGGCCCCGTACACGATGAGAATGATGAGGCAATAACACAGACTTCCATCCTTAGCAAAGTGCACAGTACCGGCGTCTACAGGTCTACAATCAAGTTAATTCTCTCTCCAGCTCCGCGAGGTAGACGTGCTTTGGGTCACCACCCTCCCCGGGTAGCATTAGCCTGAAACCCACCCGCTTAGCGCACTGCATAACACGCATCCAAAACACGCTAACTACAGTGTGCACACAGGCGTGTTGAGCCGCAGCAGCTTTGATGGCAGTTTGCTGGGAGAGAGAGGAGCAGTGCCCGCCGGACTGTTCCAGACTGCTCCAAGGGGCTCGTTCAGGAAATCAATATGCCCAGTCGAGCATCAGAAACACGGGTGTTTATGTATTTTGGGTTCAACAAATTGGCCCTATGGCAGCTTCACATAATATACTGAATGAATAAAAGAAATACAACAAATATCTCGCTTTTCAAAAACTGAGATAGAGAATTATCGATTGAGGTACACACGCATGCGCTTGTGCTTTCAACCACAAGAGCCATTCCAGATACAAACTGAGAAGTGTAACTTAAACGCACATACTAGGGTTGGTCCAGAATACTTGTTTGATGGGTAGGTATTCAGTTTTAAATGTTTGGGTTAGAAAATAATTGTATTTTTATCTCACGTAGGCGCATTGGCCCTGAGACCAATAGTTTCTCAGTAGAAGAAAAACAATCTACAGGTTGGCACTGGCCTGATCAACACATTCGGTTTCAACCGACTTGAGACAGGCTTCTCTTTCAACACAGACTGTTACATTATTTATTGGTTGTCTGCAGTGTACCTGCTATTGTACAGTCGTGTGCACATATTAAAAGCCCACAAACAGTCTGACTCTACACTTGAGTGTTTTTAATAGAGTTTTGAGTACGCACTGGCAGAATAGCAATGGAAACTCAAAGCCTGTAAAATGGTATTCAGACCAGCCCTAATACTACACATACTACACACTCACTAGCATGTCGGTGGCGTGGAGGTAGTGCTTGCTGGTCATGCAGGCCTCCAGTCTCTGGGGGACCTGCTTGATGCTCTCGATCTCATCCAGCAGCTGGAGGACGTGCTTGTGCTCGATGCCCTCAATCCACAGCTTCCTCAGCTCATCCCTCTTGCAGTGCAGCAGCATCTTACAGGACAGCAGGTTCTCTTTCACCTGGGGGAATGAGAACAGGCTAACATCATACAGGCAGGCAGTGTTGTTGCCGAGGGACCACTAACGAGAGTTAGTTTTAGTTAGTTACTTTGTAGCTTTCAAAGTTTCTATACAGCTTTAAACAGATCTAGATTTTTACAAGATAGGCCTACGAATAAACTTTAAATAAAATGTATAATATATGTTACATAGACAAAGGTTTTGAAAATGTGGTTAGCAGTTAGGGCTGTCACCGGAATATTCTGTATTATCAAATGGTAAATTAAAACCATGACAACCAGGTGAGTTCATCATAACCAATATTGTAAATAAAAAGATATAAAAAGAAGATGCTTATGGTGTATTTATATATATTCATGGATAATACCTGGCTGGTGTGGCAAGAAACACGTTAACAGAGAAATAAATTAAATGTATAATTCAATAACGCTCTGCTCTGTATAATTCAATAATGCTCTGCTCCCAAACCGGCTGTTTGTTTAATAACTGAAGCATCTAATACAATTAATATGTGAAAACTAAAAATAAATGATACATTTATTCAACTTGTAGTAGTTTTGTAATTGTGGTGCAATAGTGCGTTTGCTGAGCACATAATTTACGTATGTGCAGCGCAGTGCTGAGCGTGTAAATGACAGGCAGACAATGTGTCCAACCTGTTTGATCTTATTGCGGGAGCTGGTGATGCGTTCAGTGATGCTCTGGTATGTCTTGATGGCGGTGGTGAGCTCTGCATAATGCTGAACTATCTGCTCGTCCAGGTCTCTGTCACACTTCTCAAAGGCCTCCTCCAGACGACCCTTCTCAGTCTCCTTTTCCTGCACATCATCACTGTTGGACAAGGTCCTGATTGAAAGAAGGTGGGAAAACACAAATAGGCACATGTAAATAAATAGAACATTGTGTGCATAATTTACCGTAGGTCTGTGGTTAAGAACAAGCCAGATGCTGCATCAACATGAGATTTGTTTCTTAAATCAATTCTGGTCTTCTGTAAAACTGCATTTAGCGTTCTTATCACGTGCTCCCAGCTGGAGGTTAGGTTAAATAAACTGGATATTGAAAAACAAGAACTGAAGAATAAAATAAATTACAAATAGTATACTGTATATTTGATATCAGCGTGGGTCCTTTTCCTATAGCCTGTGGCTTTGAATCAGGTAATGTTTCTGGTGTGTAAAAGTACCACAAAAAATACATAAATGATTGACAGCTGTCACAACTGCAGAGCTGATAAACATGTAGCATTGCTAACGTTGCACGAGCAGTTTACGAAAAATCAAGTCACTTTTGAAAGTGCATGGTAGGCAAGAACACAGGGAACATGTGTACACATAACGTAGCTTAAGTTGTTTAACGCTGTTAACAAAAATGATAGGATAAAGTAAGGATGTACCGCTAGCATTAGCATGCAAGCTATTTGACTAGTAAATTCTTAGGTCAAACATGGATTGAGAACAGTATTTTGAATATTATTTGTCGCTATTTTATTATGGCCAAGAAATGCGACAGCCCTTACCTTATAACAGAGATAAGCAACCCAGAAGGGTCTTTGCTTTTGCTAACACTCCTGTATCTGCCTGTATCAGCCATTTCTACAGCTGCTGCACCCAAACAGGAAGCCAAAAGCGTGAGGTTGCATCTACATCTCCCAAGGATTCTTGGGAGATGTAGTTTTCACTTACACAAGGATTCCTGAAAAACAAATGCTATAATATAAAGTTTAATACATTTTTTACTTAATTAATTAATAAATATATTAATACATTGATGAGTTTTTGTCAAATGTGAATACCAATTTGTGTTATGTTTATTTTAAGAGGTTTTTTTTAAGCAAGGTAAACCAATAAATAAAAACATGTGCATGCATACCATGTATTTTTTGCACACTGCAAGAAATGGCATTTATGAATATATAGTGTTATACTTATCATTAAAAACACACAGAGAAGAAAAACGTATTTTCTCTATCTAATGTGTGTTTATTTTGACAATGACCAGTTAAAAAGTACTGGAGCAGGATAGTGTGCAATGGGAGAGGTTTGAAGGACAATGAAAACTAGTAGAATTTAGAAAAGGGTGTTAATGATGATATTCAACTTTTAATGATCATAATATGGCAAAATGTTATTACCGTGCCCTTTTAATTAGTACATTAATGATGAGTTTACTCATGCCAAATTAAACGTATGTGCAAATGAGACAATTGTGATGCAAACCTTGTGAGAAGTGATGAAAGAAGGTTGTGCAGAGAAAAAAGGTAAAAATGTGTGTCAGCGAGTTAATGGCCACCGCCATTTAGAACACATAGTGCTGTATTTGGCAGAACTCTCCTGCGCTGTATCTCTGACAATCTCTGCTGCGCCAAAGAGAATGGAAGAGGGCATTGATTTTGGTGGAAAGAGGTCGATTCCCAGCAGCCTGGGCTCTGATTGATGTGCCGGTGGACTGACGAGATAACATTGTGGGTGATCTTTGTGTCCCCCACCAAAAAAAGAAACAATCGCTGTTGTGCCGGAGCTCTTTTTTTTTCTTTGCTTTGAAGCCGCCTGGCTACCAGGGGCCAAGTTTAATTTAGAAGTTCTTATCACCTTGCCCTGCAGCAAATGTCCCATCAGTCCAGCTAATCTACTGGGCTTCCTCTTTCCAATAACACAACACCAAGGTTATTTCTTTAAGCTGGATGTGTGGTTGGACACTAAATGATTGCCTTGACTGACCTGTGTGTGGGTCTGGCGGCTGTTTCTGCTTCTATGATATATATATATATATATATATATATGCTGTAAATAATCCTAATAAATAAAGGAGACTGAATTATGGTCCCAAATGATTCATTAACACAAGTAATGCAATTGGTGTGAATAAGTTTCACAGTATTCTTTTTAATGTATAGGCTACATGTACATAGCCTCCTGATTTCGTTAGCTTCAGTTCGACTTCACCTCGAGAATCAGTCTGGACAGCTTGGAAATCTTTGTGTTTCTGGTCGGTAAACCTAGTGTGGGGCCAATCAGCGCCATACTGTTATCTACGGGCGTGGTTAAGATGTGACAAAGGCGACTTGAAAACAACTCCAAAATGACAATGGCAGGTCCTAGAGATAACATAGTTGATGCAATTTATCACCAGGTTTTTTAGAATGGATTAAAAGAGCAAATGCTTTTCTCAATGGAGAATATGTTTTCACTTTTCTACTGCAAGTGTGCATAACAAGAGGTTCTACTGGTTCACAGGTTTGTCCAATCACCTGCCAAGTATTTTTTGAAAGTGCCTGCCCTTTCCATGGATGGCTCAGGTTTACATGTACTACATGTATGCACATATAAACAACATGACTTTAAATGTAGAGTCAATGATACTGGAGAAAGTATTTTTTAAACTCCTCAAACTACATTGCCAAGGCTGATGTGATGCAATCTGCACCACTTTCTTTATGTTATGTTGTCACAAGTCCATCTGGGGAGGTACACTGAAATTGGCAGATACTTTCAAAAAAATACTTGGCAGTTGATTGGATGAACCATGTGGTCGTTTTTAGCACACCTAAACCACGCCCGTATAGCTATAAACAGGACGCTGATTAGGAAGTTCAGCTGCTACTCGGACACATTCAAAATGTTTAATAGGTTTTCCAGACTGATTCTCACAGTGAAATGAAACTGAAGCTTGCAAGATAAGCATTGTCTCTTTCACTTTTTTACACACACAGAAGGTACTACTACTACTGGACCATGAGGAGAGATTTGCCGAATTCAACAAAAAGTGTGGCCTATTAGCTTATTTGGACTTACAATCGCTGATGTAGACTAACAGTAGCCAACTGATACAGACACCTTACTAACACCAGCAACATATGCTAGGGGTGCTTGGGTTTTTAGCCTCCTCGCTAGCATGCCCACCTCTAACATGATAAAGGGTTTGAGTCCCACGTGGGGGAGGGACTGCATGGTTACACAGACTGCACCTTTAATAATAAACTATATAAATAATAATGGTATGGTTATGGGGTGCAAATTTCATGTTTTGTCATAACAATTTTCAATGTGTTTTGCATGTCAGCACTATCTTACAATGTAGGCTTTAATACACCTTCCAATTGGGCTATTCATTTTATTTCTTAATAGCCATGCATAGCCTATAATATAATAGCCAATTACATGTATTATATTTGCCCTGCAATGCATTATTCATTAGACAACGCATTTTATCAAAATACTATAGGCTACTTATTTCCAAATCAAATAAATCTATTTTCAAAACAAAAATAAATAGAAACCCAAACATTCCCAATATTAACCTATGCATTGAAAACGCAAACGAATCCTTGACCAATCAGAATCCATGGTATATATCTATGATTATCTCCACCAATCAGCGTACACGTTCTTCACAGAATGCCAGGCTAAGGAAATGTGTGCTTGAAGAGGCGTGTGGGCTTCGGCCTTCTTTACCGGCTTAGAATAGAAAAAAACTTAGCAGAACAGGTTGATATAAACAAATTATAGTGCATGTAGGACAGTGTTGGCTTCATTTTCGCTTTGACCATGGGAGCGAAGAGCAGCACTCGTCGTGTCTCATTTGAGTCAGACGAGAACGAGAACGTAACAGTTGTGAAGGGCATACGGGTAAGTGCCATATGTAGGTACACTGTTATGTATCTATGGTCAAACAATCCTGCTTTACAAAAATGCATACTTTCAGTTAGTCAGCTACTGACTACATATGCTATGTGACTGTATTTGTTCAGTTATATATTAATGTTTTGTCTTGCATTCTTTACTGTCACTGGCAGCCTGTCAGGGGCGTGTTATGTTGACGTTGAAATAACAGACGTTCGCCCCGCCTACAGTCATGAATGAACTACTTACTATATTGACCATAGATGAACGACCGCTGAATTACGTGGTTGTATAGTAAAATATCATACTGTATATCAATTAATACATGTGCATAATGTAATGTATACTAGCATGCCATTGTCTCCTACAGTTAATTTTAGATTACGAGAGGCTTTGTTGCTT
This sequence comes from Forbesichthys papilliferus, assembly GCA_025399855.1. NCBI lineage: Eukaryota > Metazoa > Chordata > Actinopteri > Percopsiformes > Amblyopsidae > Forbesichthys > Forbesichthys papilliferus. Next base: position 10,090 of record JAODOY010000966.1, read on the forward strand.
TGATAAGACTGATCCACTTTATGTCTACTTTAAAGCAATATACTGTAGCCAGACAGCCAAAGCAATCCGGATAATAGGTATCCCTCCATTGCTGTCTCAATCCAATGTAAAAGTAGATGTCTTTGTTAAAGAAATTTAAAGTTTTAAAGAAAGCTTGTTGATGTTTGAACTAAAATATGCAAATATACAAATATGCATCTTCATTGAGCAGACTAGGCTATTGTTGTGTAGTGCGGTCTGCGCCACTTTGTTTGTATTCCTATTTATGGAGCCAGGGCTGTGAACGAGTACCATTATTTTTTATTTTCAGCATGCAGAGAATGGTAAACTAGCAGAATGCGAGGAAATATTTGATGAATCAAAGTGTAAGCTTAGAATCACTAACTACACTTTTTGTAAATGGCTATCTTTTGCTAGTTTCACCGTACAGTAAGCATAACAAACATGTATCTAGCTTTATTGTCTAACATTTCTCAATCCCGGTCCTGGAGGAATCCTACCCTGCATGTTAGACGTCTCCCTGCTCCAACACACCTGATTCAAATTAATATGTCGTCATCAATCTCTACAGAAGCCTGATAATGAGACATGTCCAACATGCAGGGCAGGGGGTCCCCAGGACCAGGGTTGAGGCTTAACTAACCCCTGTGCTCTCTCTCTCTGTCACTTGCAGCTCTCTGAGAATGTCATCAATCGCATGAGGGAGCCAGTGACCACCCCGTCCCAGCCCACCCAACGCCCACCGTCCCCCACACCCGCTCCTCCTGACCCTAGCCTATCCGCTGCCGCCGCCGCCCTCCGGAGGCCGTTCCCCTTTGATCCGGTCACCTCCCTCCCTCCATCACACGCTCCGTATCCCGCGGCAACTGTGGCGGCGCCTGAGCAACCATCGCCTCCTCGTCCTCCCGTGGAACAGGTAGCGGCACCCGCTGTTGTTGACCTGCTGCCCCAGTCTCCTTCTCCCACCTCCGCTGCAGCCTCTCATCCCGCTTCTCCCCCTGTAATTGAACCCATTTCTCCTCTCTGTCTGATTCAGCCTACTGTTATTCCCCCACCTCCTCCTAATCCATCGCTGCTCTTGCTCCTCCTTCTCCTCCTCCTTCCCCCCTGCCTGCTGACATGGAACCTGCCGCCCTCCCCTTGTCCGCACCTCCTCCCTCTCCCCTTGTCCAGTTTTCCGCCCCATGTGAACCACTTGCTCCTGCTCCTCAGCTCCCTGTGAAAGCCGACGCACCCATCCGGGAGCCAGCGGCTCTAAAGGAGTCAGCTCCAGCTCGTCCGACCCCTCCCACACCGGCTGGTAAGTTGAGTGCCATCGCACACATCTAGGCCTGTGTCTATGTAACAAGGGGGGGGGGGGGGGGTTCTGGTTTATAGCCTATAGATGGCACTTTCTTCAGAATTGTGATTGTATTAAGCTGTACCACAGACTATGGTATGATGATATGGCCTTTTACCTTGATCCATGATGTTCGTTCATTCTCGAGAGCGCTTGCTAACCTCCAGCTCAAACCAGTCAAACTAAATCCCTCAGAATCTCCACCCCACACCTATCGAAGCCAAAGGCATTGTTGTTTATTAGTGTATTAGCTTACAATAGCTGACTATACCTTTTTTTAAGATTGAGAAACTATAGACATATTGCAAGAGCCGGGTGCACGCTGAAAAGTGGACATGCAGCTTAATGTGCTTATTGCCCAAAAATACCAAATTTTTAGAGTTAAAGTGTGACACTTGCCGATGGACGACAAGAGGAGTTATCGACTGCAGTGCTCTGCTATTTTTGGTCTGCATACCACAAATAGGGTTTCTAGTGGGGGAGTTTTATTAGCTAGTCATTAGCTGGATTTACATGGACAGTCGCTATGTTGTCACATGTGTTTCCTGTTTACATGGATGTCATCTAATACGGTCTGGTGTTCACATGCGCTATTGCGATTAATTGGAATAGCTGTCGGGGCATGCACTGAAGAACGCAGCTAGAAAGAAATCCATATGGTAAGATGGATGTTTCAGTCTGTTTATGGAACGCTTTACCTTCTGATGTCCAAATTACATTTCAATTGGTTTGGGCCTTTCTGTTCAGATTGAGATGCTTACATGTAGCATTTTCATTCGGTTAGGTTTTCAACCGATTCCAAGAATGGATATATTATAGTCCATGTAAACTCAACTATAACTAAAACAAAACCAGGGTAAGAAGAACATAGAGTACATAGAAACTGCTGGTGCTTATCTGTAGAGTGGGAGACTTGTACTGAAAGTTTTTGTTTAATATTATGTTGGCTTGCAGCTGAAATGTAATGGTTATTGTATTACCAGAGTTAGCTAGACAGTCTCTTTTGTTTTTGATATACTGGGAAAATATTCAAATTCAATTATTTGCATAGGCCTACAGATATACAGTGACTTCAGACAGTAGTTTAGCTAATTGGAAAGCAAGCGTTATGAGGGAAGCAACTGTCCTGCAGCATTCTGTCAGATGCAGGCTACCCTATGTGGGCCTATTGGATTGTAACACTGTTTATAATGAAGGTGTTTACTTTAAGCCACCTTAATATTTTTCGACTCAAACTTTTCCTGGGGATTATTAATTAGTCTTCGTTCTCAGAATGCACCTCACTCTACGCTCATATTATGATTCATTACCATTGCCAAACTGTTAATAAAATGATTAATTCTTTCTTGCAATATCGTTAATTAATTGATGCCATAATTAGTGGTGTCCATTTTGGCTTGCTGTCTTTTTTTCACATGTATGTATACATGCATACCCAGTCATGTGAAAAAGAAAGTACACCCTCATTGGACTTTATAAGTGTACTGCTTGTGCTCACTCACTTTGCTGTAGTATTGCCCACCGTGAAATGACTGGTTGTTCGCTAGCTGGCGACAAATGCCGTCTGTCCATCTTTTGCGCAAATTATATGAGCATATAAATCCTGCACACCACCTCAGAAGAGGCCTCTTTCATTAAGGTAGATAAGGCTTTAAACTCAAAGTAGCTACTTACAGATCAATACCAGACCAGTCCTACGCATTATGGGGAAAAAGTAAGGAAACACGTTGAGTAGGGGAGAATGGGCATAACATTATAAGTACTGCCTGGCCTGCATATAGTCATTTATTAACTACTTACACTGTTTGAAGTTTAATAAATTA
>JAODOY010000967.1:0-13250 GCA_025399855.1 Forbesichthys papilliferus
GGGGGTTAGGGGGACGTGATAGACGGAGACAGAGGCATATGGGAGACACTCGGCCAGTGGTGAAGGGAAAGAGACTGTAGCTATCAGCTAAATCACGGTCGATGGAGATATCAGCCAGGATTGCCTGGCCGGTTGAAAGGACACGCGTGAAAACAGGAGGACAGAGGCAAGCCATGCAGTGCCACCGCTCATAGTGACATGAAGTCGACGCAGACCATTACTCAAGCAGGGTGGGATGGGTGGTGGGGTGGTGTGGTGTGTGCTGGTGGAGAGGAGGCCAATTGAACAGAGAATACAGAGGCGGGTGCACAACAGACTGCGAATGCTCGCCGCGGCGAGTCCATCAGCCCACGGTTATATCAACTGTACTTTTGCTCAAATTAGGCACATCTAAAACAACAAGCGTGTCTGGTTTGCATCCAGCCAACCTGAGTCACTCAAGGGTTTTTTAAAAAAAGGAGAAGAAATCAATGCGGTATTAACTGCCGTTATAGCTACCATGGTTACTAAATGATGAGAAATACTTGAAGCATATACTGTATATGCTGATATTTACATTGTATATTTTACAGTATAAATCATACATATTTCATGGCTAACATACTGTATACACTATGCAAAAAGTTCATTATTACTGCTTTCACATCACACTCTGAAGTCAGAACACCCACCTTTTACAAAGAAATACCTGGTAAGGGCTTTTAATGTACTAGTGTATATTGTAATGACCATCATGTTTTAGAACCAGGTACTTATGCTGTTAGACTTATGCCTAACAGCAAATAAAAATATGTTTTACTGATGTTTTGATAATTATGTGTGTGGAGGCCAATGGTTTGGCCAAAACATCACACCACACACCAACCGATTTCAAACATGGCAGACGAACATACATGGCGGACACATTTTCACAACCCTTTCTTCATCTTCAGAACGTTATAATGAAAAACTGAAAATACAGTAGAGAAAGTCGGGGAAACAGCGTGATAATAAATGTAAATATTAAACACGTTTAATATTTGCGGTGTAGGATCGGTGAGGCTCGAATAGTTGAAAACCACTCTTAACATACCCCACACCACAGGATAATCGATTTGTAGAGTCATCAACAAATCGAAAATCTGTGACCGGCATCAGAAATCGGGCACAGAATCGGGCAAATTATCCTGTAGTGTGTGCACGGCATTAGACCGTCAAAATACCTGGTATTTGAGGCATCTCCTCAAGCACTAATGACATCTAAAAAAATGTAATACTTACAGCTACAGGCTCATACAACACAGCAGGAATAAAGCAGAGTTTACAAAGTGGAAATTGTGACCCTCTGTTATAATCAATTTATCGCTTCAGCCTTTCCATATGGTAGCATGCATATTAAATCCAACATAAAGTTAAACTGATTTTATGTTAAGACGCTTGACTCTCGTCAATCCATAAACTGTCAAGTGCATCTGCCATCAACTTCCATAGTTTCTTAGTCACCAGACATGTCATTAGACATGCTGACAGTATGCACGTATCGTATCATACATGCAACATCAGCAGAAAGACTTAGCTACACAGTCAAGGTTTCAAGTGAAGTGAGGTTTAAAGCATGTACGTGTGAAACACTTCATACAGTTTTAATAACTTAAGAAACATAAATGTGTGCACTTGGTAGCTTGGAGGAAAACATATTTCAACCAGCCATGCAGCCTAGCCACAGGGGACAGAGTAACAGGGTTAATCATAGCACTTTCTGAATAATTACACCTAATTAAAGCATCTTCTGAAAGGGGTGGCCTGCAGTTGTAATATTTAGTTGATTTCATCAGACTCAAAGAGACAACACCTAAAATAAGCCATGGTTGAGAGGAAGCAGTTGGATGAAAATAAAATTGGAGCAGTACTTAAATTCACAAGTTTTACCAATAGAGACCTGTGTGTCATTAGGCTAGCTAGCTAGTGGCAGAGACCATTGGTCATTTCCACATAATCTTCACTTCAATTATTTAGCACCACAGCGATTCAATATTCCCGCTACAGTATTTGACTTTTATAATGTAGTTTGCATGCATGTATGCCGGTGCGCCAGCATGTTTGCGCTGAGAAAGACGTTTACTTTGTACCTTTTATTATTTTAATCTAGAGACTGTAGCTACTGTATAAACTGTCACGATAAACAACCTAAAGATGACGCACGTCTGCGTGGTTGTCTATTCTACTCAGTGCCAGAGAAAGATGTTACCTTACTCAACACAATATCTTTTAAAATAAAAACATGCAGAGCAAACTATTTGCATTATTTACCATTGTTCAACTTTTGTTCAGCTGAAGGCTAAATTAATCTAAAAAGACAAAGTTAAATGGCTTATTGTTATCAATGAATCCTGTTAAACGGACGTTGCCTTGTAAAAGTGTAAACGTGACAAATGCCAGCGCTGGCGACTAAGGGACCGTCAACAAATTACTATTATGAGGGACGAGCACTGGCAGTTTAGGAACAGTCAACAAATTACTGTGAATCATAATAATTTGAACAATAATGAACAGCAATGAACAAATAACTAAGAACCGGTTCAGGCACCATTTAGAAACCGGAACGTTTAAAAAGTATCGATTTGGAACCGGGATCGTATAAAACCCAAACGATACCCAACCTTAGTTATTATTGACGTGACTCAAGGTTACAGGATATAATGTAATCGTTTAGTCTATCATAGTCTATCTCCCATTGTTAATGTGGTTTAAATGAGTGTGCTTCGCTTGTGTTACTTTCTAGACTTCTGATCGGAACGTGGTAAGGACCTCTGGTTATTACAATATCTGTACGGTATCATTCCTCCAGGGACACGATTGAAAACGTTGGATTGGTTATAAAAAAAAAAGCTTATTAAGCTGCCAGTGACATAAAAACATAGCATATCCCACAATTAATCGCAGAAATTTTTAGCGATTAATTAGTAAAAAAAAATTCAGAACAAATCCCGGGTAATCCCGGGCCTCATCTTAATTTGAAAACTGGTCCCTTCATTGTTTGTTTGGGTGGGTGATTTGCTAGCATCAACTGTGTATTGAATTTAAGTTAAGTTTCAGACGCAAAGTACTCCGGTGATGAGTATGTATGATACCATACAGATATCAACTTTGTAGTGATCACAAATAACTTTGGTTTTTTCAACTCCGCCATCTGGAAGAAATTTTAAATGAAAATGTCCATTAAGAGTTAGGTACCTTTCTCCATATTTCTGTCCCCCGCCAGTTTGCCTCTGTTCCAAATCATGTGAGCGCAACATCCCCCCCCCTCCCCGACCCATGGGTGTTCAGAGCCAGTGAGCAACGGAGACTTTCAAAATAATGAAAAGAAACAAACTGCGTTAACGCAAAATAAAATAATCGTCAGCGTTAATTAATTAATGTGTTAACGCGATAATAACGCGTTAACTTGCCAAGCCCTATTTAATATACTGTATATGTAAACGGTTGAGCCACAAACAGTACACGTGTTGACTGTCCTTTTAATACATCTAAAGGTAAGTGTCAAATATAAAGATGGTATGGGGTCACACATCCATTGTAAATATAGTGTTGGAATCTCCAATATATTACAAAACCCGTCACAGGGCTACTACATTTACAACTACATTTTTTGTTCAAGTTTGGATGATACTGTAGCTTTATGAATAGGCCAACTAACTGAAGTCATATTATTATATTAAAAAAAATGTCAAGCTTGTTTCTGTTGTTTGTGTAGAGACCTGAGCTTATCAAGGGCACTGATATTTCATTTACAGTTACTGTAAATGTGTAAATGTGCAGTAAACACAATGCAGTTCTCTTCCATGCTTGACTACATAGCTGAGGCTCCCCAGAGACCATATGTCTCTAAGGCTGTCTGTTTGTCTCTAATGCACACACTGTATATGCCTCAGCAGTGACGCTCTAAGTCACATTTCCCTAACTCCAGGGGTTTTCAAGGGAATCCCAAAGTCAGTCTGACCAGGAGGAGTTAATTTATTAGAAACTTTGCCCTGCCCTGACAAACAGATGTGTTACTGTTACTGTAACTGTTACTGTAACAGCACATCTTTCTCCCTCACAGCAAGAAGGCTGAGCTAAACCAGATCAAATGAGCCTACATGGATTCAGTACAAACCTGCTTGCACAAATCCAAATTTCAATGGCATATAATTGTATCTGAATTCAGAACATTGCAGCTCACTTCCCTTTCATAATATATGTTATTTCGGGGAGGGGGATTGAGATGTGGGCCGTACGGTTTTATTTTTATTTATTTTTAATGTATTTTTGTACTTTTGTATTTTACTCACACCTTACTTAACATCACCCACACCTGGGTATTGGTGATTCTTTTTATTTAGGAATGGTTTACAGTCATTGTCTTAACTTTGTATATGTCATGTGATACTTGCTGCAAAACCAATTGCCCCATGGGGACAAATAAAGGGTTGAACTTGAACTTGATTGTTATATTCAATTTTTAAAGAGACAGTCTACCCTTTGCAAAATAATAAAATGCAATGTTGTCTCTAGCAATATGTAACTTTCAGTACAGGAAAATATGTACTTCCATGCACTGGCCTTTCAGTGTAAAGCACCCCTTGAGGGTTACTTCCATTTGAATCATTAATCAGTGCTAAGTAGTATATTCCTAAAGTAGGCAGACCCACCCTAGGCCACCTTTAATGCTCACTCAGTTTCCATTCTCACAAGGAAGCAGCAAAGCCCACTGCAGCTGCAGGTCTGGTTGGATAATGCTTTGCTGCAGGCCTGCCTGCTGTACTGGATTGTAGTGTTGTTCAAGATCTTTGATCCACATTTATCATATAAATAGCACTGTCTCCAATAACACACATATACTTTATACATAGAGTGTGTGCGTGTGTGCACACATGTATATATTTGCACAAAAAGAGCACCCATATGTGTGTGTGTGTGTGTGTATGTATAAGTATATTGTGTATACCGTATAGTATTGTGTGTGTCTGTATATATATTATTCTGTGTGTGTATATATATACACACATACTGTACATAAATACATACACACACACATACAGTATAAAGTATATGTGTGTACATTTACATACATACATATATATATATATATATATACACATACATACATACATACATACATACATACATACATATATATATATATATATAGTATATACACATACACACATTGTATGTGTGTATATAAACATTCATATAATTTGGGTTGAATGCTATGTGCATGCATTTTACTGTACATTACGAATACTTGCTTCACAACAAGAATGGTGACAGAACACTACTTGCTGTGTACACATGAACTGATGTTAAGACAGAAACCATAAAATGCAATGCAACCATAAGCACACCTACAGTAATGCAGCACAGCCCACAGAACATTGTGTGGACATCTGATTCATGTGCCCCATGTTTGTTGTTGTTTGTTTACGTAGGTGTGGAAAGCAAGACATAGTTGCTACAATGTACTGTAGCGTAAATAATTGATATGTACAAGTCACAAATGTATCCTGAGTCAAACTTTCCTTGTATTCTATGAAGAAAAAACCTAAAACAAAAGAATTACCCACCATATCCCCCTGTATGTGCGCCCCCTCCCCGCCTAATTCAATATGAATGAAACATGGCTTTTTATTATTTATTGGGCACAAAGACTAGTGCATAACCAATCAATATGGATTGTTGAGCAGGAGGGCTATTCAAAGACATTTGATCAACTCGGGACAGAAAAATTCAAAGATGAAATCAAGACATGTCACTTTACCAATTTCGTTTTAATACACTTTGGCAAGAGAGACAAGTGAGGAGTCACAGAGAAACATAGACTGACTACTGATGGATTGGGACACGGTCAATTGATATTTACATGCAAATATTACCGGCCTTTTATTGATACAATAATCTTGTTATGACAATATTAATATATAGGGTATGCAGTACAGTATACAGTACTTCAATTTAACATGCATTTCAACCCTTTACACAAACGTAGTTGCAAGAAATAACATTTATTTTTTCATTTAGAAAAAAATGTAACGTGGTCTAGTCTAGTCAAAATAGTTTATACTCTAACATTAGCAGTGAATTAGATATAGGCCTATTAATGTCCAGCTACAGGTTGCCATATCCATGGTTAGGTCTGTGCAGTAAGTTTTTAGGTTTTTGATAGCAATAGATTATAAATGTGATGGGTAAAACGGAATGTATCTATGGATCTCATATGTAGGACTACTACTTAATTGATCTTTCAGCATTCAACCGGTTCTGAATGAGGTTTTAATGCTTCCACTGGCCCTGTGCGAGGCACTCAATCGTGCGTGTGTGCTGCAATTAAGCCGGCCCTGCACGAGCACTTGTTCACGGGCGGGCTGATGCTGAACCGCCGCTGCCTGGGGATACTCTCGGTCTCTCGCTTTTTGGTTTTACTTCAGTCCAGAACAACACCTCGCACGTACGTATGCACGCATAGCTATACAAGATTAATCCAAGGTTGATTTACAGGCTGAATACATATTATTGTAGCATTGTGATAGTTAGGCTAGGCAGTGCAGTAACAACCATAGGATGTGTGAGGTCCTCTCAACAAGCATAGTATGTGAATACAGGATCTACTGTTACACTGTAACTACAGTGCTTTATGCAATAGAGTGTGTACTACCAAAACATTTTCATCCTTTAATTTCTAACTCAATATCACAGTTTGGCCTTGCATTGGTTCAGTGGCTTTGTGTGAAAAAGAAAGGGCAAAGAAAATTAATACCTGATAAACTACAATCAGTTACACTAAAATATCTATGCTGTTTATTGAATTACTATTTAGTTACACTTTTGTAAACAATTTATGTTCAACAAAATGTAAATGGACCCTTAACCAGAGGTAATACTACAATGGAGAATGAATATATCAAATTAATTCTTTAAATGTTTACACAAATCTGAATTAGTTAGGCAAGTGATTTTAAGCTAATGGTCTGGCTAGCAATCCGTTCTCCGTGCACACTCAAAAGAACATATGGTGTTTCTGCACAACTAAATGGGAAAGCAAACAAAGTGTTACAGAATGCAATACATAACCCTATCCCAGCCTATGCCTTGGTAATTGTGTCTCCAATTGGGGCGGAGCTTTAGAGGGAGCACTAGGGCTGGACGATTAACCGAAAAGTATTTTAAACCGAAATTCAGAACATCTAACGTAATAACGTAATAACAAAAAACGTAATAACAAAAAACTTTTTTGGATTAAAAACAAATCCTGTTTAATCAAGCGCAACGTACTAAGGAGGATGCGTGTTTTACAGATACGCCTATTTGTCGGGACCCGGACACGGGACACTCGTGACGATCCCAGGCACATCAATAATCTACTGAGAAACGCTGCTGTTATTACTGTATCCACCATTAGTATCAATCGTGACAGACGTTAATCGAAACCACACTTCAATGTCTCGTAACACGGAAGCTCAGGTGGTGTCACATAAACATTTATCAGAGCAGAACAAACTTATAATGTGTGACAGACAACTGCAATGTCAAGTCAACTCTTTCAATAAGACATTCCTACGGAAATGCCATTTCTTGAATCATGGTTCTGAAATATCACAGTAGAAAAAAATTCTACAAGTAGAAGGTGGAGTAGAGAAATGGTCATTACAAATGCATACGTGAATGATAAATATAGCTGGATAATACAGGGTAAGTCAGTGTGTATTCCTTATTTATAGTTCTTATCTATAGTTCTATAGGGTATTCACGTAACTCCGCCCGTCTAGTCGGCTGAATGGAAGCATCATGGAGCAGAACTTAAGCAAAATGTTTTTCAATTGTAATTTTAGGTAAAATCGTGCAGCCCTAGGGAGCACCCTAAAGCAATGTATTTGTAACACGGAAGAGCAATACACACGTTATCTCAGCTACATAACTACTTATTTTCAGTGGGGGAAAAAGTATGGCCTTAAAGAGAGCATGGATGTGGACGGCACAGAAGACTCTAAAATGCATGCTCTGTGCTGGAACACAAAGTCTAGCAGAAGACGGTTGGTTGAACAGGGTTCATTGTCATGATGACACGCCTTAACCCGTTCTTAGAATACATCCATGTTAACAAGATGTTAATTATTAACTTCATGTCTTCATTCATTATTAATCTATTTCCCCCACTATAAGTATTATAATTGGTGTAAGTTTCTTGGATAGTGGAAAAGCAAGTAGTGATTAGTACCATGCATCATATGACTGATTTTTGCATTGTTGTATTTCGTAGTATAAAATCTGTATCTTATTTTTCACAGTATCTTACACGTGTAACATTGCATAATGTTACTTGGACATGGACGTCAGCCAGCTCCACTTTAAACATGAATGCCTAATTTCATGAAATATGTACAATAGCTTTCGGCGCTTAAAGGTAAATGACTCTATCTACTGTCCTGTGTGCCATCTTAAAAATGTTCCCATTATAAATGTTTTATTTGGTTACTAATAAAACATTGGTGCAAAACGTGACAAAGATATTGTATTAAGATACCAATCTAAACATAACAGGACTGTAGAGGTGCAGAGTAAATTATTACATAATATATTCTAGTTTAAAGTGTAACTGCACCACAGCTCTGAGTCTGACTCCACCCACTATATAACTTCTTCTGCATCTAGGAGCTGAGTGAGGGGAGGGGCTGAGAGGGGACCTGCCATTAACATTAACATTTGAATTTGATGACGTATGAGCGGACAGAGTATACTGCTGAAAACCAGCCATCCCCATCCTGGGGTGATTTTTAAGGGATATGGATATGATGTGTAGATCCGTTTTCAGCCGATAAAATGCAGCAGACTTTTCTCAATATTAACACCAGCATTATTGTGTCTCGTCACATCAATCCTATTACTTAGTTTACAGCTAAAACAAAAGTTTATGGTGCAGTTACATTTTATTGGTAATATGTATTATTTATTATACCAAACAAAGAAAGAAAGAGCTTTTAAGTTTACATGGAAAAACAAGGGAAAATAGATTGCGTGCTAGGTTAATGTGATTGGGCCACTGCCTGTCAATAAGTGCCTGACAGAAAGATAGATTGAGAAACCAGGCCCGGTACCGGCAGACTTAGAATGTGAGAGCCTCTGTGTTCACGTCAGCCCTTTCTGATGTAAACTGAATGTAACCCTTCTCCTCTTACAGAGCTTCTGCAGTATGTGCTGGGAAGCTCCACCCCTCTGGGAGCCAGCACAGAGGAGCAAGGGCTGCTGGTGCGTGGACTGTGTGTGAAATTAGACCCTGCGTGTTCCCAAGCATAGTGGGATACAGAGGGACTGTCATAGGCCCTGGCAGGGTGGACAGGGCTTTAAGGACACGGTAGGAATCCTATTCGCTTACAACATTATAATAGACTGAGTGTGTGTGTGTGTGTGTGTATGTATACAATCAATTGCTCGTCTTCCCCTACAATTTAATAAAAATACAATGAGATGTTTACCAGTGTCTGTGTATTACTGATGACAACGCTGCTATTTAGCCATTACAAAGTGTAAAACATCTGCACCATATCGCTTCCCGCACTCTTATTACTACTGTCCTGCTATATTACTGAACAACATATCAGGCGCATGTCCTCTGTCCATAGACCACTATAGCAGATTCAGGTACTGTACAGTTTGCTCAAATGGAAGTTATTGACGTTAATTAGACAACAGGCCTTTAACGTATCATTTTGGGTCCAGATCAGAAGCCAGCTTTCCATTTCGGTCAATGAGAGTTTTCAGAGTGAGATGGTTGGAAGATATTTTCGTGTAGCTATTTGCCATATCTACGTGTAAAAAAGTGTATTATTTACAAATCTCTATATCTATCTATATAATAATAATAATAATAATAATAATAAATGATAATACATTTTATTTAGGATGCCTTTCAAAACACCCAAGGACATCTTACACTGTAAATAGGCAAATGTGTAGATATAAAACATTTGTCAGAGACATATAAATTATAGTAATAGTACATCTCAGTTTGTTTGGTAATACAATGTGGCACACACTGCTAATAGTGTAGACCAGATTTTAGAGAGGTCAGTTGATTAATTTACTTATCACGATAGTCTCAAAATGAAAGATGATAGCAGACCAGTGCCCACCACTGATTTAATTCAAAAGCAAAACCAGGTAATATCAGTTATCTAGTGTCTTGTAACAACTGTGCTTCCCTTGAGTATGAAATTACTAGCCACCACGGATATAATCTTATACCCTATCGTTATCTATCATATTGATAGCAAAGACTACAAATGATTCATTATTATTCATATAAGTTCATACTTCCTTAAAAGCCAGAGGCTTTATGAAAATATGCAAATGTATATTCTTTTATCATGTAGTCTTTGCATGAATACATATTGCAAAATATCCTCTTAAACAAATTGGCTGTTATTACTACTAAAATAGTCTCTGATTCTGATCTTTTTTGAAAATGACACTCTTTGTTCTAGAAGCTATGGCCCTCTGACCAGTTCTTATCGCTTTTATTATGAAGACTGAACCTGCCTGTGGCCGTTTAGATTGGTCACCTCACCAAGGCCATTCCTGGCCAGGCCTGGCTGATATACAGCCTCCCTGGCAGTGCCTTCAGGAAAACCTCTTAGCTTATATTGTTCTCGGATTGTAACGTAGCAGAAGCAGCCCTCTCGTTTTAACGCTGAAAGCAAAAGAAGATGAGATAGCAGTGATAAGACTCTTCTCTAAAACATTTTTAATGTATTTTAAAAAGGGAGACATAACGTGATAGATATAGTGATATAGTGTATATATCAAACAAAACGTGAATAGACCTGCAAAGCCGTGTGGTCCCTGCTCACATTTGCATTAAGAACACAGAGGCGTTTGTCCTTTTGTTTCGTTTTGGGTCACACCAGCGCTCACAATCATGTATGTGCAAATTTAGCTTTTGACATATACGGTAATTCAGATTTTGAAAGATATGATGTTTGATAACTTAAAAGTAAAACGTAAGCTCCCGGTACCCCTTTGTTATCCTTTAAAAATAATGACAAAGCTGTAAAACTAATACAGAAAGACATATCTGCGCACTTACAATGGAAAGTTGTTAATTAAACATCACAAGAGCATTACATTCGCCACTGAGTGACTGGTTAAAACGTGCTGGAGTAAAAAAATGCTTATTTATGGTCTCGTAATTGACAAGGTTACCCAGTGGTAATGTGACTTTGACAATGAGTGTAAGTTTGCACCGCATGGGTTTATGTACCCCTTTTTTCAAATGTGGACAATCTGGTCCAAGATGGGAAATGTAGGAGCGCTGCAAAGTTGTTAGAGTCGTGAAAATAGAGCCACTGCTAAGTTGTTAGAATCGGGAAAAGAGCCCACTGCAAAGTTGTTAGAATCGGGAAAAGAGCCCACTGCAAAGCTGTTAGAGTCATGAAAATAGAGCCCACAGTCTTCTAAGACCGAATGCCACCCACAACACATCACCTTAAATGCATCCCTGTAATATAATGTTAAACTGAAAAGCATGTCTTTGCTAAAGCCACTGTCTTGAGGCGAGGTGCTACTAAATTACTACTAGGTAATCTAATATACACAGTTTCTCAGCAAAAAACTCCTTCCTACTGTACTAGGAGTTACAGGGGACGTGGGGGCACCATGAATGACACTGTTTAATAGAATCAATTATTCTAAAGAACAGTCACATCTACATTAATAGAGTGGGATGACGCTCTAAAACCACAGGCGGAAAACGAGCAAGTGTTATATTATATTACTGTAAGCACTCTTTGTGCGTTTCGAAGCAATAAAACATCTGCTTTGCATGAAAACACTTCACTAT
The DNA here is from genome assembly GCA_025399855.1 of Forbesichthys papilliferus. Classification (NCBI taxonomy): domain Eukaryota; kingdom Metazoa; phylum Chordata; class Actinopteri; order Percopsiformes; family Amblyopsidae; genus Forbesichthys; species Forbesichthys papilliferus. The sequence goes on from JAODOY010000967.1 coordinate 11,852, forward strand.
GTGAAGTAGCTGAGTGCTGACCGCTGAGTACCACTGGATAAACCTTCATGTGTAACAGACCTGTGTCAATAGGTCAGCTGATTCTTACATACAATACTTACATGAACCTGCCTACTATTACAGGAACAGGCATGTATTTATTTTTTTGTTATCTCTACTCTTGCAATTATTGCCAATTGTGGTCAAGGAAAGCCTCGTTATTAACATCAAATTAGCATAAAAGTAACATAAATCCAAAAGATTCAAACCTCCAACCCCTCTGCTACTCCAGCTGTACAAGATTGACAGAGCAGACCACTCCTCACTTCCTAAACGTACCAGTAATTACCCATTGTAATCATATCTCTTCCCAGGGGATAGAAACGGAGACATGGAGACACAAACTTTGCCCCAGTAAAAGGGACTGTATGCTACTCTTTCATTGGTTGGAAACACCAAATAAGATCTGACTGCCATACACTGTATTTTTGGTTATTGACAGAATAGAATATTTATTTTTATTCTATTCTGTCAATAACCAAAAATACAGTGTATGGCAGTCAGAGCTAACTAACATTTTTTGTTTTGATTTTTATTTTGATCTGGCACCACTTGCTATCCTTTTCCTACCCTGGATTCCCCTTTTGTCATAAAACAATACAACAAACTGGCCTAAATTAAAACCAAAACCCTTAAGACTAGCAACTGGGACATACAATAACAAATGTCAGGTTCACTCATAAATTGGTCACAATGACATTAGGAAGTATTACAAGGAGCAGATAGGTAGATAGATTTACAGGTAGGCCAACTCTGGGGCTCGAACCATGACCTCAACCTCCTGGGCTTGAAACCATTTACTGTATGTAGCACTAGGCTCCTGTTTTGGCAATGCAGATGTGATATATGCAGAGTCAATAACACAGAGAGAGAAAGAGAAAGGATATTTCCCAACAGGGCCTGAAGGTAGCTCTCTTCTATTATTACAGTAGGCGTGACAATTTTCACATAAAAATATTTTAAAAAACACAATAAAAATAGCATGTATAAAATATGGCATTGGGTATTGAGAAATATATCATATGATCGGATTTCTGCATTTGTTATGGTGTGCCAATAGCTGGGTTTAAATGGACATGTTTTTGCCTTTTCGAAGATTTACATGGCACAGCATGTCATCTAGTCAAGTCTGGTCTCAATTGACATGTCAATCAAAGTGCATGGCTATGTTTAGTGCTGGGACGATTAGTCGACGTAACCGACGTCACCGGTTAATAAATACGTCGATTTGCTAAATGTACGGTTGACTCGGAAAAATATACCTATAACTATGCTCCGATCTCAAAAAATAGTGCCGTCAATGGACTATGAGAGGCAGCAATGAGCTGCGAACGCGCTTAGTAATCCCGAAACCAAAAGA
>JAODOY010000968.1:0-20560 GCA_025399855.1 Forbesichthys papilliferus
ATCTATCTCTCTCTATCTCTCTCTCTCTCTCTCTCTCTCTCTCTCTCTCTCTCTCTCTCTCTCTCTCTCTCTCTCTCCCGGCCTCTCGGAGCAGAGATAATGCGTAAGTAGCATGTGAAGTTATTTCTAACTGTGTGCGTGTGTGTGCGTGCGCGTGTGCGTTTGTGCGTGTGTGTGCATGTGTGCTCGCGTCGTCGTGGCCACGGCTGCGTGGCATTACGCCGTGCGCCTGCTGATTGCTGCCTGCTTGGCAGCGGAGCGAGACAGGAGGGTTACAGGGGGAAGGTGTATGAATATGCAGGAGCTTGATTGCTTTTCATGATTAAAGCCTATTTAATATGGAAATGAGAGCAAGCCAGGTGATTAAGGGAGCAACGGGTGGAGGGGCACAACATAATGCACACCGCCCGACAGGGAGGGAAAGGTGTGCAAAACCGGTACGCCACGGATCTGGGATGACACGAGCAAAGCTAATACTAGTATCTAATACTACTGAATAAATACATAAAATATACATATAATATATATAAATAAATGTATAATAAATGCACATACACACACACACAAATATATTTATATATATATATATATATTCATGTAACCTAAACTTACATTTTTTAGGGACCTGCTTGCTGCTTGAATTGTATTTTATTGTATTCATTAAAAAATAATAATCAATTTAACAATCAAGATGCTACTGAATACATTTGGAGATACATAATGTTGTGGTGTGGTGAGTTTCTAATAAATACACTGCACACAGACAGGGCTGGGGTTAAAGACACAGCGCGTAAACACGGGGCGGTTTGATGACGCAGCAGCCAAGGACCCATTGTCGTGTCTGCGCCGCCTATTGTTGTGGAGCCCATTGTTCCTGCTGTGAGCAAGAAGCATTGCTTTACACAGGGAATGCACAAACCCCCCCCCCCCTCTCCCCTCTCTCCACAGAGCCCTCGGGGACCGCTGTCCTTCCCTGTGTGGCCCAGGGTCCCAGGCAAACAGCGCAGGGTTTTCTAGATGTCTGTACATTATTTGACTAACTTGGCCACGATATTGTCGCACTGAGTGCGAGTGTGTTCGCCCGGCAACATACTGTATATGCAGAGAGGGAGAGCGATGTGTACAGATCACAATTCATGAAATATTTATGGGCCGATGTCTGTACGCAGTGAATCTGTGTGTGTGTGTGTATGTGTGTGTGTGTGTGTTTGTGTGCGTGTGCGTGTGTGTGTTTACGAGAAGAACAAGAATGGAAACGAGATGGGGGCAAACAGGGAGAGAGAGAGAGAGAGAGAGAGAGAGAGAGAGAGAGAGAGAGAGAGAAAGAGAGAGAGGGCGAGAGAAGAAATGAGAAGTAGAGACACTCAGAGAGAGAGAGAGAGGGAGGTAGTCATTATGCCTCGCTCGCCCCCATGCTCTGGATGTCTTAAAGTGCTCCAAGGGGGCTTGGCAGCTATCCTGGGAGGGGTTCAAAGCAGGGCCAGGGTTGTCTTAGCATGGCGACGCTCCCCTAGCGACTGCCTCTCGTTGACGGGTGACGTACATCATTCTTTTCATGCACATGCACACACACGCACACATGCACCCATATGCACACATGCACACATGCACCCATATGCACACAATCCAGTGTCAGAGGAAAGTGCTCACATACACACTGAGCGCATCAGCAAGAATTTGTATACATAATTTGCACATGTGTGTGTCCGTTTGTGTGTGTATGTGTACGTTTATATGCGTGTGTGTGTCTGTCTGTGTGTGTGTCTGTGTGCTGTGTGTGCATGTGTATTATGCGTGTGTTTGTGTGTGTGTGTGTGCTGTGTGTGTGTGTGTGTGTCTGTGTGTTGTGTGTGCTGTGTGTTGTGTGTGCGTGTGTGTCTGTGGCTGTGTGTTGTGTGTGTGTGTGTGAGTGTTGTGTGTGCATGTGTCGTATGCATGCGTGTGTGTGTGTGTGTGTGTGTGTGTTGTGTGTGCATGTGTCGTATGCTTGTGTTTGTGTCTGTCTATGTGCATGTGTCGTATGCGTGTGTGTGTGTGTCTGTGTGTGTGTCTGTCTATGTGCATGTACTGTATGTTTGCTCTCCATGCTAGCAGGCTGACATATTAAAAGGTCAAGCAGCAAACCAGGTGAAACAATACAGGCCATTGTCCTGTGACAGGCGGGACGAAGGTCTAAATGCTAATACAAGCATGTCATCGCCACAGTCTTCAGGCCAGGTCACCTCTACTGTAAATATTGATGTGCCTCTGTGTGCGTGTGAGCATGTGTGTGCACTCTACATTGGTTTCTAATAGGAGCTATTATAAATAATCTAATTTGGCTGAAACATAAGACTGCCTTGAGAGGCAATCTAATGTGTTAAGCAAAGTCCCCCCCCCCCCCCCCCTCCCAACCCCCGTTCCTGATAACAGTAACCGCTATCGGATTGTGCGTGGACTGGCTTGGCAAGCATTGGCAAGTCACTAATGTCAAATAAATTGAGAGGACCTTGTTATCAGCGTGCAAGGGTTTTTTTTTTTGGGGGGGGGGGGTTTCAGTGTTGAAAAAAGCACTTAATGAGCCTATTACAAATTAATAACATGTTATAGACAGATATAAATGTGCTGCTGCAGAAATACTGATTGACTGACAGCCACTGCCAGCTAGGACTAATAATACATTGTTCTTAAGATTTTTCTTCTTTTTTTTTTACTGCAGTGTGCAGTGACACTAATTGATGCTTTACCGCAGCCTATTAAATTCAATATCTTCCCCTTAAATTACTGTTTATATCCAAAACTACGCTGACATATATTAACTGTGATTCTTTATAAAGAATTAAGAAATTCTTCATATGGAAAATAAAGGTTAGCAAAATTTGTTGCAAAATGTTTTCGATCAATATTTTCTAAATCTCTTGATAATAAAATGTACATCATGGTAAAATGTATTTCTGAGATATTCTGTCAAATGCATCTATATTCTGCAGTCACACGTCAGGAATTTGACTATCCACTGAGCTAATGTCTCACGTCTCATGGAGCTCATGGCATAACAAACTGGTTCTCCCTGAGATATATAACCAAATGAAAATCACGTCTTAACACTGAACGGATGCATAGGTGAGCCATTTGTCCTCGTGCTGTTTAGATACAGGGCTGTCCGTAACACAAGTCCTCAAGCCTGCTGTTAATCTTCTGTTGATGGCGATGGCAACTACTTCATTGTCATGTTGTTATTAATAGTTTGCTGGTTATTAGCAGCATATAGCAACTTTTGTGAGGCAACAGCGGGACCTCTCTCTCCTGTATCTCCTGTATAGCCATGTCTGGCAGAGCCTGTGTAATCCCCGCTTGGCCCGCTAGTCCGTATGTGTGTGGGAGAGACTGTCTCTTCTGATCACTTTGAACACGTCCCCCTGCACTGCTGTGTTGTCTGCAGTCTCTCTCTCTCTCTCTCCCTCTCTCTCTCTCTCTCTCTCTCTCTTTCGCTCCCCCTCCTCTATAGTCAGATGAATGGCCCTGACGTTTATTAATCCCTTTCTCCTCACCAGGCAGAGCGATGAATTTTAATCAGCTTTTTTAACCTCTTTTCCCCCCATATAAGTTCTACAGGATGTCCGTACCAACTCACAGACATACCGTGTAGCCCCCCCCCCCTTCCCCAACACACACACACACACACACACACGCACACACACACACTGGGGATGATTATCACCTTCTCCCTTGCCTTTCACAATTGGTTTCAGCTGAAAAAGTCCTTCAGGTGTGTGTGTGTGTGTGTGTGTGTGTGCGCACATGCGCGCATGCATGCATGTGCACAGCCGTGTTTCCACGTCTGTGTGTCTGGCTGTGAATGTGTGATGTTTCACTTTGGAGCGGGGAGCTCCACAGCTCTCACTCACACTAATGAAATCATCCTGGCTCACACTAATCCGTCCTGAAGGCCACTGTCAAAATAACGAGCAGCTGGAAGTTCTTTAAAGAGACCTATCAGTCTCGGACAGGTTAGAGGTGTGTGCGTGTGTGTGTGTGTGTTACTATAATACGGCATATACACAAATATAATACGTTTATACATTGAATATGCATTTGTGTATGTGTGTGTGTGTCTGTGTGTGTGTGTGTGTGTGTTTGTGTGTGTTTAATACTGTATGTGTGTTTGTGTGTGTGTGCGTGTGTGTGTTTAATACTGTATGTGCGTTTATGTGTGTGTGCGTGTGTGTGTGTGTGTGTGTGTGTGTGTGTGTTTAATACTGTATGTGCGTTTGTGTGTGTGTGCGTGTGTGTGTGTGTGTGTGTGTGTGTGTGTGTTTAATACTGTATATGCGTTTGTGTGTGTGTGTGTGTCTGTGTGTGCGTGTGTGTGTGTGTGTGTTTAATACTGTATGTGCGTTTGTGTGTGTGTACGTGTGTGTGTGTGTGTGTGTGTGTGTATGTGTGTGTGTTTAATACTGTATATGCGTTTGTGTGTGTGCGTGCATGCTTACACGTGAGCACATGAAGTATGAACTCTTCTATATTATAAGATCTATTATACTATTATGCATGTGCTGGTGCAGTAATGGAGGAGGCGGGCGTTCGGTTATCCTGCGAGCCTCAACGGAAGTGTGCGTCAGGTCTCTCAGAGCACACCGCCTCTCTCGCTGTCTGTTCGCACCCCACTGCGCTCCTCCATCTTCAATTCACACCCGTTGTGGTGGCAGGCAGGTGACTGAGAAGTGGGTGGTTCGAACCCCGCTAGCTCCTGGCCTGATCAAAACACCCAACCGTAACTGGTCCCGCTGGTCGCATGGCACCTGACGTGGCTGCCACCACGGTCGATGCATGCGTGTGTGGCAATCATGTGGTTTGAGTGGCCGGAAGGTTATAAAAGCGCTAAATAAAATGCAGTCCATTTACCAGTTCATACAATGTATGAGTTTCTGTTTGCCTGGACACTGATACTGTACATATCATTCATATAGTATCATTTAAAATATACAGTATTGGTTCTTGCCCTTTCCATAAGTATTGCCGGAAGGATTGGGTTCTTCCCTCTGTGTGTGGGTCAATGTGAGGCTGTACCGTAAAGCCCTTTGAGAGGCCAGCAGGTTAGGAGAAGCGCTATATAAATGCAGACTATTGCTTTGAACTAATTATTTTTTTGTGAAGTTACGGAAGGTCGCTTACCTCCGCGCTCCTGCTTAGGGCAGATGCCCTTGGCCGGTGTGAGCCTTCTCCGCTCCATGTCTTCCACTTCCCCGGGGGTGACCTGGACGCCCACCTCTACCGGCACGAGCACCCTGCCCGGCTCCAAGGAGCGGGTCCTGGGGGACAGAGGGCTGCCGCCGCGCTCCCCGGGCTTGGCGAAGGCCCCGGGTCCGCGGCTGGACCCACGGCACAGACGTCGCTTGTGCTCTATGAAGACCAGGATGTCGCCCAGGGGGAAGTTGGTCTGGCACTGGCCGCAGGTGAGCAGGTCGTGCTCCCCCGGCCCCGCCCTTCGCGGACTGGGAGTGGATAGCTCCGGAGACGGAGGACTTGCCCTAGCCTCATGATTGGTCTCCGCTGGAAGACGGGGCAGAGGGAAAGATGTACAGTGAGAATCTGCACAAATGACGTTGGCAGTACTTGAATCAGAAATGTTACTGTTAGATAAGGAAAACATGAAAACGAAAATATCATCACCATCATTGTTGCTTGACCATAATGTTAGCATAACAAAGCATGTTAGCATAAAGATAAAACAATTTGAAACACCAGTAAATTATTTTACACATGTATAAAAACCAATAAATCTATAGCCTACAAAACAATAATAAAAGCTTCACATTTTCACATTTTCATATATTCATATTTAATTTAGAAAGCAGCGTATTTAACAACAGCCTGCTGTAGTCTCAGAAGAACAAACGAACATACAGAGAAATGAGTAGCGGTTTCGCTTTTTTCTTGCTATTGCTAACATCACCTGAAAAAGACCACATTTCCGCACGAGGCGTTTCTTTATGCCGTATTCCTTTCTCTGGAATGAAATAGGGCTGCTATAGACATACTTTTGGCCTACCAACACAAACACCTGGGGTTGACTTTATCTGAGTTCGATCTGCAAAGGTGGGGCTCGACACCATGTGTGTGTGTGTGTGTGCGTGCGTGCGTGCGTGTGCATGTGTCTCAATGTGTGAGCTCAGGAAGTTTATTTTACTGCATCTATCTGGGTTTCCTGTAAGGGCCTTTGCAGCATTTTAGTCATAGCTTGATGGCTGCTTGCACCACATGGGAGCTCGCTACATGCACAGAACAAAGTGTAGCACACTATAAGCCACATCCACTCAGATAATGTGTATGTGTGTTACTAAGTCTAAAGATGAGAGAGAGAGAGAGAGAGAGAGAGAGAGAGAGAGAGAGAGCGAGAGCGAGAGAGAGAGCGAGAGAGAGAGAGAGAGAGAGAGAGCGAGAGCGAGAGATGTAGAGACCGAGGCTAAGAAATAAAGGAAAAAAGTCTATTTGCGTCTCTGTCATAAGTGCACGTATGAGCGCATGTTGGAGCGCACGTTGGAGCGCACGTAGGAGCGCACGTAGGAGCGCACGTTGGAGCGCACGTTGGAGCGCACGTAGGAGCGCACGTAGGAGCGTGCTCGGTGCGGTATAGACGACAGGTGAGGATGTACTGTAGGCGAAATGCTCCGACCAGAGACACACACAAAAAAAAACCTCGCAATCCTGTGGTCCTGTTAACAGTGCAAACCGAATGTTTTACACGCATGCACACACACACACATACACGTGCACGCATGCTCACACGCACGCAGACACGCAACTAAAACAAGAGGCCCTCAGCTTAACTTAAATCCCTCGCGGACTAACTGCTTTTTCGCTGTAACGCAAACCCGATGTGTTCCTCAAAGAGCCTGGAGGATACCAGGAGCTCCGTGGAATCTCCAGGGGCGTCTGTGTGAGCAGATACCCAGGGACGGGCGTTAATGCCTGGGAGAAAATATACAGCGCTGCCTGTCTGTCTGTATGTCTCCAATTCTGCATTGCCACTGCTAATCGCGTGTAACAATATTTAGGGTGTCTGTGTGTGTGGGTGTGTGGGTGTGTGTGTGTGCACGTGGCAACGCGTGCACACAATTAGAGTTTGAGTTACTTAGTGTCTGTGATCATACGTAAACTGGTCTGTCTTTGTGTGTGTGTGTGTGTGTGTGTGTTGTGTGTGTGTGTGTGTGTGTGTGTGTGAGTGCGTGCGTGCGTGCGTGTGTGTGCATGTGCGCGCGTGTATATGTGTGCGCGTGTGTGTGTGTGTGTGTGAGCGTGTGTGTGTGTGCGCGTGTGTGTGTGTGTGTATGTCCACCCAAGTCCTTTGTTATCAGGCACAGATCCTATAAACTCTCTTATCAAATTACCATCTTTCATGGTGGCTGCTCCCGAATCATAACTGTTAAAAAGTCAGTTCAGAATCAGAGTTCCGGTTTACCATCGCAGATGGTTTAGCCCATGTTCCCAACGTCTCATTGTTTCTGTGCAAATATGTATCACCTCTCTCTCCCTCTGTCTCTCACCCCCTTCATGCTCACAATCGCCCCGGAGTGATGTTCCATCGCCAAATATCTTTTCTCTAAATGGCGACAGATTCCTGGCTGCCTGCCAGATAATTTCCATCTCATAATCTTAGGCGGTGAAGATGGAACACAAACACATATTTACCCACAGTTCACAGCTTGTGACCGTAATTCACATGAGCCAATGTTCCCAGTGTAACGAGCGCAAGCCACTGTGGGCGCCAGTGAGTTTGGGGCGCGCGCACAACATTCCCAGTCTACAGTCCTGAGCACGTATGTAAAACAGGTGGAACTATATTGATTTTCTTTTCTTTTTTTTTTTCAATGGCCCCTCGGAATCCTCACTGGTCTTAAAAGGCAGACAACAGCAACATGGAGCTGACAGATGTACCGGCATTTGAACTTGACTTTCCCTAGGAAAGACAGACAACAACAACAAACATCGAATGAGAGGGAAAGGCCTGCTTGTTGAGTAACGTGGCTTAGAGCACAAGGAGGTAAATTAGCACTCTTGGCACACATCACAATGCTTCTGGAATATCAGTCCATCGGTCAGACAAGACAGCACCGCCCTTCAAAAACCTGTTCGCTCAACTAGAAGTGGGTTTGTTGTGTAAGAAGGGCATGTGTGCTAAGCGCACAACTAACGTGACACACACACACACACACACACAATCCCAAAGACATGCATAGTGTACTGTATGTACAGTAGGACGCCATAGTGTGGCCTATCATTGTGACATGCAGACATTAATGCCTCTTCGTGGACTCCCGTGGTAGGGGTACATGCTTGATAGCTAGGGGAACACGGCACATCTGTCAAACATGCCTCGGTGGAGAAGGTTGAGAAGGTGAAGAAAGTAGTGGAACCAAGCTGTCTGGCATCACACGCACGCGCACACACGCACGCACACATACACACACACACAGGCAGTGTTTTGACAGTCAGACATTTCTGCCTATCATGCGAGAGTAAGTCATGCAGCATAAGAGCGCCCCCTATCAGCTTGCCAGAGAGAAAGTCATTCTCCCCCGGTTTACATTCTGCTTAAACGGTGCCACTGCACAATACGTACCAGATGGCAAACACAGGAGAAGACAATGAGCCTTTTCTATCCATATTTCCATTCGTGTAAAACGCTAGAAAATGCCTGGGAAATGTTTTTATTACCGTGGATGGGTTGACCCTTGTGCACTTGTAAAAGACTCTCCACTCTCGTTTGTTTAAAGTTATTATTATTTTATTATTATCTTCGTAATATTTCAGCTACATTTTGCATGTAGAATTTCAAATGTAATTCATTTACATTGGCACACCTAACATTTTGACATGCAGCATTCACACTGTAAAACATTTTGCTTGAGGAAATGCTCATAATTCTTTTTCTTCTACTGGCTTTTATCTTCTCGTATATATAGATAGTTAAGAATACTAATTACATTTTATTTGATTCACGGTAATGACACTGGGGCAGCAAGATTCTTGCAAACAAGACCAAGGATTTCTTTTAAACATGTTGTATTCTATTAAAACTATGTATTATAACAGACGGTTTCTTGTGATCAGATTTATAGGCAGCTGGACAACGGACAAAAAAGCAGAAAAACTGTTTCCGTTGTGAAATTTATAGCATTTACGTTACAGCAACTTCCAGAGCAAATGTACACTGTGTGTGTAGGAATAGAGGATTAGAGTCAACCATACTGTATGAGTTGAGACCTGCCTTCTCTGGTCTCCCTTTGTTTTTAGCCTGGGCTGGTAACACACACACACACACACACACACACATACAAGCACAAGCAAACACTATCACACACACACACATACACACGCACGCACATCTAAACCCTGCAGGGAACAACGGGTAAGACTCACGCTGTCATTGAAAATAAATGACAACGGCAACGATGCAGATGGCTGCGATCAAAAATTCAAATGACGAGAGGCCTCGCTTAGCTTATCCCCGCTCCACGGCTGCCAAGCCCAGCTTCAGTCGAGCGCGCTGCAAGAGTGGAGGGCTGTGCGTTTCATTATCTTATCAGCATTTAATCCATAGCAGCCTCATTTCTTGTCATAAATCTTAGATTATCGCTCTGAAAGTGAGTAGTATGTGGCTAAGTGTAAACTGTTTGCAAATTTCGAGGAGTGATTTGTCACTCACAAGCCTTCTTGGTGATAAATCAAATCTTCCCGAATTCAGCGGCCAGAGAAATAATAATAATTACAATAAAAGAAGCTTTACGGCATTGTAAAATTAATTACAGATGTTTTTTGATAATTAAAAAAAACTGATGCGTCACAAAATGAAATAAGTCATGTTAGTTTTCAAAATTGCAGATTATTTTCCCACTATTTTACATTATATCGCCACACGTACAGTTAGCATTTTTCTGCTATTTTATGGCTATTACTGAATAATGAGCACCACAGTATACACCACAATAAACACATATGACGGTATAGTTGAATAGCTGAAACTACGGTGGATACTATTACTGTTTACATAAGAACTACAATGATTCCTTTGAACAATGAAGACCTAACACGGTGAATATTAGTTGATCGACATTCACAAGTACTTTTTTTTTTTAAGATATTCTTAGGTTTTGGTGGAAGTGATCTTGTTGCTCATTGCTTGATTAAAGCCCCTCCAAGTCAGCCTTCTCTGATTTCTCATTTCAAGGGAAAATACAGTCCAGTTTGGGTGTTCATCACATTTAATTAAGTGACAGAGGACTTATGATTTGTTGGGGTTTTTTTCTGCAATGCATGCAATTTGTGTATATTTGGACCTATAGGTTGAGAATGGGGGGTTGGGAGAATATGGCTGAATGACTTTGAGAGAAAGAGTTTGTATGTTATACAATATATGCAAAAACACCTACATGTGACCTGGGCGCATTCGCTTGCAGTTTACTGCGTTGTCTCCCATGAACGGCAATCATGCAATGCAAACTGCTAGCACATACAGTACTCTGAAGCATAAATATGCTGAAATTCAGGTTCTGTAAGCATAATATACCTATAGACCAAGAACACACTGTAGGGGCAACAAGGCTCTCTTCAACTAAGAAAACTCTGCGCACGCACACACACACGCACACACACACACACACACAATAAAAGCTGACGTGCCACCAAATGTCTATACCGTATTTCCTTCAGCACAGCAGCGCGCCAATTTTTTTCTCCACATGTGGAGGGACTTTCTCAGTAACATTGAGGCTTTCTGAGGCTACTGATGCTAATGTTGTGCAGCCATTATCTGTTGACTCAACCAAATGAAAGTGGGCTTGGCCTTCGCCCGGCAACCTTCACATCCTTCAGCCCCAGGTGTGTTCCTGGTCCAAACGAGACCCACCCAGCTTAAGGAAACAACCAGCAGGGATGCACACTGCCTCTAGTCATGACATTAGATGGTACTTTCTAATGTGGCGATAGGATAAGTACATATTGGAAGTAGCAATGCACACGATCAAATACAGGGACCATCACAGATGTTTACACGCAGAGAGAACTCACAGACGCAGACGCACGCACACACACATGCAGGCGCACGCATGCACCTACGCTTCCCTGCCTGCGCAAGCACACATACACAAACACGTATGCTTGCACACACACACACACACACACACACACACACACACACACACAAACACAGACAAACATGTATGCTTGCACACACACACAAACGTGTGGACACACACACGCACACATACACACACACACACAGGCAAACATGTGTGGACACAAACACGCACACACACACACACACACACAGGCAAACATGTGTGGACACACAAACGCACGCGCACGCACACACACACACACACACACACACACAGACAAACATGTGCGTGGTTACATACACACACACACACACACACACACACACACACACACACACACACGTAACTGTTCTCCGCTCATCCAAGGTCAACAGCATTTTGATGCTTGTCTTTAACACTCCCAATATTATCAGGAAAGAATTATGCAAATCTAACTAGTCTTTCATCTTGCACCTGTGCAAGTCATTGTCATTGCATTAACTGAAGGCCACGGACCAACAAGCAGCAGACTGAACTGGACCCAGACACTGTGAGTGTACCTTTAAGCAGTTACATCTGATGAACAGCTAGTTTGCTTTTTAACAGAAGATCGAGTGGGGACGTCAGAATGTCTTCATCTGACGTCTGACATTGTGTGTGCAAGCTAACAGCTGGGGTGTGGAAGTCAACCGTAATGTTAAAAACAACCTCACCAGAAGACACAAAGGGAAAAACAACGCATTAAGTCATCAGTCAACCCTTCACTTTCAAACTGTGTCACTTCCCGTTGTTTACAACTTGTTCACTTCACAATTAGCAGTTGATAGCATTTACATATAGCATCATATTTGAAAGGTTTCGGTGCCCCCCATAACTAACCATACCTAGAATACTGTATAAGGCACCTATGAGTATTGACCGTGGGTTAGCTCACAATAGCCTTTGTGCTGTGATGTGCACAGCCTACATGCATATGCCTGCTTATATGCCTATATGCATATGTCTATATATCTATATGCATAGATGCCTATTTGTCTATATGTCTATATGCATATATGTCTATATGCCTTACCAGTCCCAGTAAATCAATAGCAAGCATTTTGCAACAACATGGAAGCCTTTATGCGTGTTTCTGCACTCAGTATAAAAAGCATTAGCATGCAATCAGTGACCCATGGCCCTAAGCAGACCAGGCAAATATTTGACTGTTTCCCCACGGGACTGTTCTTAAAAGGAATATTCAAACACCTTTAAGTACTGTATTTGTCTATGAAACAACAGCTAATTTTTGGCAGGGCACATACACACACACACACACACACACACACACACACGCGCACACACACACAGGAGTATGCACAAACTGTAGGCCTAATATTTTATAGGTATGTCAAGTCATTAAACAATCATTGGTTACATGCAACATTACGAAACATATATTATAAGGATCTCTATACCTCAATTAGCAGTTAGCAGTGACAGCACAGCAAAAAAAGTGTTTAATTGGTATTCTATATCAATAATTTGTATATTAGCCAACAATTCCTATGTAACTGCACACTTAAAATGTCTACTTCTGAATTGTGTTTGAAATTTAAAAATGTATTTTAGTGAGAACTCAGAAGACCAGACGGGGAACGTTTTAGTAAAATGACAGGGAACTTTAATAGAAAAGCGCGGGCAAAGTGATTAGTCTAAATGCTAAATGGTGACCGTACGGCATGTGCCTTAGCGTTCTCAACACAAAACAGATTGGCAAAGATTACATCATGAACTTCTGCAATGAATTACCCAGATTAGGCCCACTATGAAATTGGATTTGGGCAAGGCAGGGCGCTTGGAGATCGAGACTAGATTGATATAATTGATTTAAAATTGGATTATGCGACTTTTTAATCATATGCCCGAAATTCTTGCCGCAGATTTAATCTATAATATTTAATCAAAATGTTGGTCTTGGTTTAGAAAAGCCTCAAACAACTTGGTGCTCCCCATTGAAAAATTAAGTTAATTAAAGTTTACAATAATGGTGATGAAGAAAAACATTGTAATTGTGTTATCATATTTATTTGTAGTAGTTTACATAAACTAGTGTACAACTGTTTTGTTTCTTCTTTAAAAACATATATAAAAATAAGCACAAAAAATGCAATAAAGTGCAATGAAAAATATTTCCACGTGTCTCACATAGAGAAAGTGTGTGTGTGTGTGTGTGTGTGCGTGTGTGTGTGTGTGCGTGTATGCGTGTGCTCGCGTGTGTGTGTGTGTGTGTGTGTGTGTGTGTGAGTGTAGGGGGTGATTATTGTCCATAATGCCCATAATTTTAGATAAGAAACAAAACCAACGGCTGAACATTTCAGTTGATAATGGCATGGGCCTCTAAATCCACCTCTGAATCATCGAGCTAAGCAATACGCCCCTTATATTCAGCCACATGTTGTGAATTGCACGAAAATATTATGTTGTCTAAAATACATTTAAAAAAACAGAGAACCCCCCCATCACCACCACCCACACATGTACGTACACGCACGCAAACACACGCACGCACACCAACCATATCGCGCCAAAACATTAAACCCATTCTGGTGATAGTGATGGTTGTGTTGTGGAAAAAGTACGTGATATAAATATACTGCAGGCCTAACGTGTTAAACTACTAATAGATGTTATGATAATTTTTGTTAATTAATAAATAACGTTTGTTATCTTCACTGCAGCCATTATATGCTGAATATATTGAAATATGTGTGATACAACGAACAGTATACACATTTTAGTTGAATGATTAGGCCTATATTTAATTTACACTTAATAGGCTAATTTTGCAATTGACAAGTAACTTAAGGATATAATGCAATATTAACATAAATACAATAACCTATAATACGCACAAATAATTGGATCTATCTGCAAACAAATCACTTCTGAAGCTATTATATCAATTGTGTTGTTTAGCCTATACATCGAATTATTGGTGGTAAAATGAAATGTATTTAAAACAATAAATAGCGCATGGAGACAGAAATTGCTGTTTAACGGGAATAATACTTACGTTGTAAGGGTTCCCTGTGCGTCAACGATAAGTGCTGAGGGTTCACCTGCTTTCGTCGGGACATTGCCCCGGCATTTACACTGGCATCGCCCGGTGAACGGCACTTGGAGTCGGCTTGCACCGTGGTGTCGGTCCTCCTGGCTTCAGAGTTGACCAACTTTCCGTCTAATCCCTCTTCGGTCAGTAGACTACAGTCTTCGGACACAGGTGGATGCTTTTGCGTTGCGTCGTTCGCTGGGGTCAAAAATGCCGGACGAGCGGACTGTCTACAATGTCCCGGTGCCCCCTCACCACTTCACTGAAGCAACACCTGAAGTGAAGAAGCCAAAGTAGTTTTATGAAGGTATAAACATCTGCTTCTAAGATAAACTGACATTCACTTCGCTATGCAATATATTGTAATAGCCCTTTTTTTCACAAAACGTTTATGTAAAAATCCTGAGGTGCCCACCTCCGCAGTGCCGCGGCGACAGTCTGTACGGAGCATCGACCGGTGATTCGCAGCTAGTCTGTCACCTTCTTCTTTCGTCCTTTCCGTTTATTTAACAGATGCTACATTTATTTAAGACGAGACAATAGTTGTTTTTTTAGAATCCCTGCAGTCCGTCCATTTCAGCCGTGCGTGACGATGACCCTTTGGCACTGAATCCTCACGCGCGTTTTGGCATTGGCAAGAGGAATGGCAACTCTAGGCTCTTGGGGTAGCCGAGAGAGAGAGAGAGAGAGAGAGAGAGAGAGAGAGAGAGAGAGAGAGAGAGAGAGAGAGAGAGAGAGAGAGAAAGAGAGAGACGTGAAGACAACGGGCAAGCGCGCAGACACCTCCTTCTCCTCAAACAAGCTGTGGTCCAATGTTTCCCAACGCCGAGGCTACTTCTTGTTTCACAATGAAGGGCTCTGTTTGGGAGGACCCCGTGTCTGTGTGTGGTTGGGGTTGCCTCCGTGGAATGGGATAGGATTCAAGTTCAAGTACGTTCGTGACGTTGCGTCCACGCTGAGAGAGATATCAGAAAACCTGAAGGCAGGACTTCACGAACACTGAGGGCGACTAGCGGCGGACTGCGCGGCACGGCCGGGCACTCTGTGTAGCGCTGGCTCGGAGCGTTTTCTGTTTCGGTAGCAGCAGATAGAAATTCAATTCTCTGCGCGAAGCAAATTAGCAACAAATAGGGGACGTGTCGAAGTTCATGAAGAGGCCATGCATTTTTACACCCACACACGAGGTCAAGATAGATGTATTTGCTATATTATTAGAACAGTTAAGTATACATTTTCTTCCTATTAGCCTATCGGGTCTTTTCCAAATCGACTCGTACACTATTGTAGCTTTTCAGTAAATCGTCTGTTCTTATTATCGATATCAAATCGAGGGCACTTATGCACATACCCTAAACACATTAGTTTTATTCATAGTTTATATATTTATATATTTATATTTAGGCTATGTCGACCATAGTTTAAATAGGCGCACTCCCTGTCCATTGACACCTGTGAAAATAAACAAGTATGTCCTTATTAAATTAAATATACATAGGCCTATTGCTTTGTGTAAAACCATGTATGTGTCGTTCCACCAATTAAAAGGGCAAACCTATCATTCTTATTAATTGTCCAACAAATATTCACAGCTGGGAGGACTGCGTCTTTGTCGTTCGAGACTGGAACCTCAATCGTGATGTGAAACAACAGTGCCCTCTGTTGGTAGACCAGTTCAGAACACATTCCAAGCCTTGAGTGATTACATTGAGTTGACTGAGGTTCACAAGTGAACATATGTTAGCCCTCCACGCTATTGAAATGACAGCATATCAAAGAGCCTGCGAAAACCAGGTCATGATTAGATATAAGCAAATATGTACAGCATTAGTCATTCATTCAAAAGGCAAAGGCTTGCTATACAATATGCTACTGTAAATATAGTATCACTATGTTTATATTAATTAACAATGTAGCTAATAAAAACCAGAATAGGCCTATTGTATACCGGTATACAATAACATTATATTTTAAAACCTATTTTGCAGGGGACACTTTTCACCACTCTTTTTATATTTGCCTTAAATAGTGTGCAATATATTTATCTTAATGTGCAGTAAAACATGTAGGCTAATATAATAATATTAGAATTACATGGCTCAGCAGATAGGCTATATGTGTAGCAGTCCATATAGTTTATGGGCCCCTATTAATAAAACATACTTAGCAATTTTAAGAGCATTAGAAGTTTGATTGCTTCAGGGCAGGCCTCGGGACTTCCAGGGCAGCAATTATTTATATAAATGAAATGTCATCTCGTTTCTGGCTCAATCAGACATAACCTAAACAGGCTCGTGTTTAAAACAGTGCAGCAAGCAAACAACTATGCTATACGGCATAGCCTACACACGTAGGCCTGTTTCATGAGCGCATTTGCTTTTACTTGGACACATTCCGCAGGTGATATTAAGCTACATGAGGGACATATCGTGCACGTAGGTCGCCGTGAGAGAGACACGTTCTGTCCTGTACGTTGGTCTATATCCTATACTGTAGGCTGACGAGTTTGGATGCCGAAGTAAAATATAATCTATCGGGTTCACATACGCGATCTCGCCGTCCCTCCTACAGTAACCTACAAGCGAACAGCTCCTTGATCCGCAACTCTGGGTTTCTCAATAATACATCAATGTGTCCATTATAACAGTGTCTGTTTGCTCCGGGCAAAAGGAGATTTAGCCGGGTTGCGCTGAGCCAGCGCGCCACATATTCCCCCGTTTGTGGACACAGGAATGGTTTTAAGGCCTGTGTGTTGCCTCCGAGGAGACATAACTCTTGCGTGTTAAGTGCTGTTGTTGCATGATGGGAGCTATATGTCTACCAGAGTGTGCTGAAAACACTGCAGGCCTTGTGAACAAAATAAATTAAACTTTTGTGAAGGCGCAGACTCGTTCATTCACGATTTAAAGGTTGACCACATCCTAAAATAAATAAATAAATAAATAAATAAACAATAAAACAAGATATTTTAAGATAAAACAGACACCAGAGGTGTTTGTGAACCTGGAGGCTAATGCACATTGCATCTGCATGGGACATGATTTGTGTAAAATGCAACATTTGTAATAGTCCAGCCAACATTTCCCCCCTTCCACATTTAACGAGACCAAACCATTGTAGGCCTATCTGCATTTTACATTCTAATGAGTGCTTTGACTGGGATAATGTTAGGCTACATTTCAGTCACGATATCTGGTCGTTTCACCAAATAGTAGCCTACTGTGTCCAAGGTCCTAGAACATCAGTAAGAACCGTTTTCTATGTGTTTATAATGTGACCACGATGAAGAAAAAAGGGTCCATTGTAGGACAGCCCGTGGTAATATGAATGTTGCTTTGGGATTTGCTTATAGTCAGTGTCTCATTATGCTATGTTTAATATTTATAAAGAAAGTACAAGTATATATTATTCATGAGATGATTTACTGTTTTCCCCCTCTCTGTGTGTGCGTGCGTGTGTGTGCGTGTGTGCGCGCGCGAAGGGGGAAGGGGGGGGTACATGCATATGCGTGTTTAATGACAGATTGAGATGCTGCATGGCTCTAGGCCGGACAAGGCTCTCTTACTTTTCTACAGGATCCATTTTTTGTAGACTTGCCCGTGCCCGACTCAATTCATAATGCATGCGAAATTCCTAATTTTAATTGATGCAGTGCGCCTTAATTTATTTAACATTTTGTGGCACGGTCTGTAAACAACATTAAATAACGTGCAGATTATTGATATGTCTCATGTTAACCGCTATATTGCATCAGGAATATTGTTATTAGCCTACTATTTATGTTGAAATTTTATTTGATAGAATTATTGAACTATTAACTGCTATGATGCTACTTAGACTATACATGTTCACAACATATAGCCAAAATATTTTGGATAACCACCTTAAAATCCAGCCATGTCCATTTTTTGATCAGCGGTATTTAGGCCTATGTAGGCTACTTTTGCACTTTGTGGCATGTCTTTATAGGTATATAGTGCAACAGTGGGCACTTGATAACAAAAATACATGTAGTCTACTGTAGGTCTGTGGCAACCCCTTTTTAATATCCTGTGCATGCTATTTGTGATTCTTTGTCGCCCTCTAGTGTAAATAAAAGTGCATCTCCCCGACACATATATCTGTTTTCAGTGGCCGTAGTAAAATATATTTTTTTATAAAAGAAAGAAAATAATATATTTTCTAAAATGTATAGCCTATCGTTTAACAAAGTAGCCTAAATATCAACGCATTCCATGTCAAAATGCTGTGTTTGGGTTAAGCACAGACAGGGGTTAACATTTTCTGACGTGTTTATTGCCGTACGTAATGACGCATTCAACGTCATCATTATTCAAAATGGCGATGCTCTTGATGAAACGGGTGCATTTGAGAATCACTTGTTAGTTAACTTAAAGTAAATACTCACAACGCATTCATATTTCATAGTATTGTGTTGTTTACATCGAAGGGAGCACGTTAAAGGTAAGATGTACTTTTAAAAACGAATAAGACAACGCTAATAATATTGCATTACATAGATTATCTTTAAAGTTCGGCTAAGAAGCCAGCGAGTTAGCTACCGTGCATTTGCTACTGGTGTTACCGTACAGTAGTACCACAGTACGGTATCGATTAACATGTTTATATCAACGTTAAACGTATATTACGTATTACTCACATGTACTGATTTACCCTCTATTATTTAAAGTAATTGTTTCACACTTGGACGCACGAAGTTACTGTTATTACAGGTACCGTAGCGTGGTTAGTTTATTTTGACGTTGTTATCAATAATTATACAGTTATTTGACTTCGCCGTTGATACGAACGATAGATTACTTCATTGTCTCTCTTTTGATGCATTTGGCTTAACGTTGGACATCTTGAAATGTACTGCAATGTCGTTTTTAGCCTACCGGTACCGTTATTATTCTAACAAAACGCACCACACATTTCACAATGCCTAGTGAATTAGTTGTGACTAACTATGTTCTGTAACGGCCTGACCGTCTTAGAAGCCCCCCCACCACAGTGTTTTAAAATCTGAAGCATGTTGACAGTGTAACAGTGGTCTGGTGTCCTGTTAATGTACTGAACTGGCTCAACATGTTGTCTTGACATTGCAGTGCAGCAGCGTCCATCCACTGAATATTGAAGGAATTCAAGGAAGTCTAAATTGATGGCCGGGCAAACGTTTCTGGATCACATCAAGCCATGCTGGTACTGGGACAAGAAAGACTTGGCCCACACGCCCTCTCAGTCAGAGGGCTTGGACCCTGGCACAGAGGCACGCTATCGGAGAGAGGGGGCCCGCTTTATATTCGACGTGGGGACTCGACTTGGCTTGTATCTTTTAAGTCAATTGTTAATTGTTAATTCATTGTGTTAAATAAACCAATTTTTATTATGTAATTCATTTATTATTTTTTATTATAAAAAATGTTGTATGCAGGTCTATTTATTTTTAATGAAACACTTGGTTCTGTTATGGAAAATCCTTGACTTTGTCATCAGACACTATGACACGCTGGCCACCGGCATCATATATTTTCACCGGTTCTACATGTTTCACTCCTTCAAACAATTCCCGCGATATGTACGTATTGAGTTGACGGCAGTTTGTTTACCCTCCAGGAAGTTTGTCTAGTTGTTGTTGAACAGTGTCAGTTTGTGTTCTCCTAGGTGACAGGGGCTTGCTGCCTTTTCCTTGCGGGGAAAGTTGAGGAAACGCCAAAGAAATGTAAAGATATCATCAAAACTGCTCGCAGTTTACTGAATGATGTGCAGTTTGCCCAGTTTGGAGACGATCCAAAGGTACATTCTCATGTCTTCCCTAATCATCTCACTGTGTTTTCTCACGTCACTTTAAGTGAAGTGTGAATGGGTCAAATAAGGTGTTTTAAGAACGCTTGCTAATTTAGATACCTTAGATTAGATTAGACTCCTTCAATACCATAAGGTGCTCTCTCTTTTAGTAAAATAAAAATCCCCGTCAACGTGTAGTACTACTTCAACTTACCTTTTGCCTGCGTTTCAAAGGTGAAATATTATTGCGCAAACCCCTTTTCTAATGTAATGTCTTCCGTTCCATCCACAGGAGGAGGTCATGGTTCTGGAGAGGATACTGCTTCAGACCATCAAGTTTGACCTGCAGGTGGAGCACCCCTACATGTTCCTGTTACGTTACGTCAAGCAGCTCAAAGGTGAGATGTGTGACAGGCTGAAGCTCTCTACAGACTGCAATGGATGCGCTATATTAACCTCACAAAAAGTATTTCTTTCCAGCGAATATCATAGTTGCACCAATATTTCCGCGAGCGGAAACTGTCACTGACCGCGTGGACATTATACTTAATTACCGCTGTGTTATTTTCAGTTTATTTCCCTAATAAACAGTAACATATTTTTAATC
>JAODOY010000968.1:25568-35696 GCA_025399855.1 Forbesichthys papilliferus
CATATCCCTACGTGCCTTATAGAGGCATCTCTAGCAGATGGTAATGTATCCCATGAGCAACTTTGGTTTCGTGTCCAAGTGGCACTTTGGAAAATAAAGACAACTTTTCCTATATGTTTACTGTTTGTGTGTGTATAAGAGATCTCCCATCACTAGTGTGGTACTAGTACATATTTGTTGTGAATGTAAACAGTACCGCACACCTTAAACAAGTTTTATTATACAAAATAAATAGCTATAACAATGAAACCATTTAATGATTAAGTAGATGTTGAAATGTTTGACTGGTACATGCATATGTATCATATTGCACTTACATACCAAGTAATTTGGCTTAACAGTGAGTTACATTTATTCAAATGCTAGTAGACTCGAATTTTAATAATTTGGATAATTCTTTAGCCTTCTAGTATTCTGCAAGCAGAGGGCAGTATTGCAAAAGTTGTAGGCTACTAAGCAACACAACACGAAATGAAGAGACAATGCTTAAAGAACATTTTTATTTATTTTCCCAATTGTTTTCTAAAAGTGGCCTGTTTCATGTAATACTTTTATTGGTGACTAATATCTGACATCAGTCAATTACATGAACAGGTATACAGCTACTTGCTACTGGAATTGGCATTTAGCCTACACTGTAGATTCTAGGATTCTGTATTGCGGTTTAGCACATATGCAGAAACACTAGACATTGAGATAAAAAAGAAAACAAATTTCAAACCAAAATCTCATGCAAAAAAAATGAGTGTGGCACATCTCAAATGCCAAAGCACATATTCAGAATTGTATCATGGCTTCAAATTGGTTCCTATAAAAAAAGGACACTTTTAAAACTCTTTGATTTTAGCTTTTAGCTGAAGCATTGTTCGTGACACTGTTGGAATTTGGAACATCTATTAAAAATGTTGCTTGAGCTGTCCATCAACAGTCAAACCCATTTCCAAGCAAACCTCTGATAATTAAGGTACTAAAAGATCTGCTCGGTTAGGAACAACTCCCCCCTTTGTCTGAAACCTTACAATAAATAGTTGGAATAACAGTGCTTGCTCTTTCTGACATCAATGAATTAATAAGATAAGATATTAAGGGGAAGACCTTGCTCACATTCTAAAAAAAAACTGATAAATTCATAATATGCACTGCTAGAACACACCTGCTGGATCCCCACATGAACTAAGTATGTAGCAAATGCAGAATAATAAAAAACTGAAGTTACAGTTACAAATGTATGATTTGATAAAAAAAGCAGACAATGTTAAGCCTTTAGCAAGGATTTGAGTTTAGTCTCATGATTCAAAGCTCAGGGGATGCAGTAAATGTCTTCCAACAGCCTTGTAACCAGGGTGTGGAGAAGAGATACACAGGAAAAAAACTACAAACTAATAATTTTGTCCTCTCTCATGCGTGCGCACGCACACACACGCACACACACACACACACACACAGTCACAGGTGACCCTCTAACCTGAGATTGCGATTGTCGAGCATGCATACAGCAGAGCATACTTGTATATTTATTGTTTTTTCATTTACTTTATATTTGGAGTGGCCTTGGCAATACATTTTCCAAAATGTTTGAGACAAACCATAACACAAATCCATTTGTTTGAAAAACGAAAGAAAAAAGAAACAGCCTGTAGAGGGTCTGTTTGTGTGTGCTATTAAAACTACACATTTGATCACATGGCCATGCTAGAATACAAAATACCAACATAAAGTGTAGTGCTGTGATTTATACATAATATACACAGGTTAACAATTATCGCTAGACTGGAGGGTTATTAATACACAGAAAAGGCGTTGAGTCACAGTGGTTTACACCTGGTTAACACTGTACGGTAAGGGTTCTATTGCTAATTATACTCATTAACCACTATGTGTGAGACACAAAGGCTGGGGTCTCTATAGGATGTACTCTCAAACCTTGGATTAAGTCACCACCAAAATGTGGCCTTAACATTTCTAGAGATGTTTGCCCCAGTATCTTAAATACAGTAGCCCCGTGATACCATCCTGATCTCGCAAGCTAGTTTGACTTCGCTGTGAGTAGTATCAGTATGGAACACCTCAATTCATTAAGTTTGTCATGAAGGCGGTGATAATACAGTTTAATCACACTTCCTACCATCATCTCACACAATCAGAATGTTTCAAATCAGATAGATTGCCGGTGAAAACGATGTACACTGTTGTACACTGTCGTCGTCTTGAGAAAATCTTCAGCTGGCCGACAATTGGCCTGATTGTTCTCTACACATCTGACAAACGCTATTAAAGATGTAGACGGCTATTGCAAGCTAAACGTAGGCTACACGTTAAGTCAACTTCAACAAATATCCATTTCGCTATCTTAGCATTCTCTGTTATTCTGGCTTCGTAAATAGTAATCACAAGCAAAGTATCGATCACCGCTCAGATCAACAAAGGCGTAAGCACCCCGCTTTGCTTCACAATGCATTTAAATGTGTGAGGTGACCGTGGAGTGATATTGTTTTGATTTTTCACGTTCTCCAGAATGACTGACTCTGCCTTTAACTGAGAGGTTTCAGACTGAGCCCGATGACATTGGAGCTAGCAAGATAAAATGGTCTCAAAAAGCTAAAAATACAGTATCTCTGGCTTGAAACAAGGTGGTAACACTACCGTAAAGTGGAACATTTAGGATCTAAATAACTATGTTTTGTCGTGTATGTATAGTTTCATTGGAAAGGTTTTTAATAAGCTTAGGATGTAAAAGGTTTATGGGAGAGATTCAGGATCCTCAAAGTCAAACATGGCAAAACAGTGAAACTAGCTGCCGCTCATCAACACTTCATAAGCTCTAAAGAAAACACTGCACGTGTATAGCTCAGTCAATAAATCATCAATTTTGTAGCTTCCGGGATCCAACCCTTGTCCTCTCTTTACTGCAGGGAGCTCTGGGTGTACTGTAGCAGTCTGGAGCATGGCAACGTGGGTAATGTAGGCAGAAATACATCAGGTGGTTTCAGGTGAGCGTGTATATATATCTATCTCTCTCTCTCTCCCTCTTTGTTGCCTGCTGGTTGCCATGCTACACAGGCCCTTTGAACTGATTCCCAGAGAGGTGCTGTCGGATGGACGGCTTTGATCCAGCCGCATCGCCCAACTTTCTCCACACCACCTGCGCACGAACCGGGAAGGGGTAAAGGAGGGTAGGTGGGGGAGACAGAGAGACCCAGTGAGAGGAGGGGAGAGAATGAGAGAGGGGGGACGGGGGGGAAGAGAGGGAGAGGACAGTCTGTATTTTGTTGTTGTTACGCTTTGGCGACATTGTCTTTGAACTTTCATGCCAATAAAGCAAATTGAATTATAGAGAAAGAGGGCGAGAGAGAGGTTGAGAGAGGGAGAGAGAGAGACTTTAATAGTACAGTTGGAAAGCCTACACTTTTCAGTTTGAGCTCAAAATAGCGTGCACACGCACGCACACACGCTGCAAAGCGACAGTACGTCTCGTCCTCTGTCTCTGGGAGGCTGGTTGCTGACTCGGGTCCCTGACGCTGAGATATCTGTGTTTGGGGGAGGGGGGGAGGGCCCAGGGGTCCGCAGCGATATCACAGAGGTACCATTGTAGCTCTTCTCAGGCTCCTGGGTTGTCACATACCTCTGCTCCTCTCGCTCCCATTCTCTCCCTCTCCCTCTAATCAGCGGACCTTTTATCCAGCCTTTCAGCACCACAAAGAATAGCGGAGGGGGAGGGCGGGAGAGGGGGGGGGGGGGGGGGGTGGGGGGGGGGACAGGAAGAACGTAGGGGGCGAAGCAGAACGGTTGCGGGTGCTCTTTTCCCCGCCAATCCAGTTAAATTGCCGTGACAGCCCAACTATGAGCATCTTCTCAAAGCTTCCAATTAGAGCTCGCGCGACACGGGGGAGGGGGGTGGGGGAGACAGAGAGAGATAGAGAGCGAGAGAGGGAGAGCGCTCATTACCTAATGAGACCAGTGCTCTATCTGAATCCTCATTAAAACCTCATTTGCACCCAGCAAAAGAGGCGCTGTCCAACAGACAGGGGAGTAATGACTCACAGCATTGCTCCGCCAGAGAAATGTTCTACAAAAGACGGACGCCCCAACCTGCATTTGCAGCTACATGCCTCAAGTAGTAGCAACATTCCTAATGACCATCATCCGTGAACGATTATTAAAACAGGGTCGGTCCAACTTTAAATATTGTCTTTAGAGTGACTTTAGATTCAATTTAGCTACACAGGAAATAATGTGGTGATGACTAGGAATGTGTGCGATTAGTCGGAGAAACGATAGTCGGCACCGTCGTTTAAACTTAATCTTTTATTTTTTATTTATTTTTTTGGAACTAGTGGCTCAGTTGGCCTCTCCATGCCTCAGACTCATCCTGCACTTGAAAGCCACAAAACAATCTCATTGAGACTGCGAGCAAAGTGGGGAGCGCTTGATTCAATGCATTCCTAGTGGCGAGGGAGCGGGGACAACTCAAAGCGGCAAACTTTGATGTTGCCACTATGTCCGCTCGCAGAAGAAGACAGAGTTGACGTTATCCAATCAGAGAGCAGATACTAAGTCACATGGTCAGTCTTCCGTGTGTTGAACACAAGCGGACACCAGTAGCTAACCAAATTAATCTGGATTCAATGGGGTATAGGGAGAGACCTGCAATCTGCACACATGCTGACAATGTTGAGCCTGATTGTGAGTGTTTCAGTATTTAAAGACTTGTCGACTAGTCTAAGTTTAAATATTTGTTTAAATTACAAGGCAAATTAGTCATTAGGAACATCCCTAGTGATGACTTGAACCAGCGGCCACTAGTGTAAGAAACTACAGTTCTACCAACAGAGGTTAGGTTATATAAAAAGTTAGTTAGTCAGTTATCCTGCGGACAAACTTGATATTTGAGCTCATCGGTACAAAAACACCTCTGTCTTCAATGCCATAGGGTGCTCCCACAGAAGCCCCACCGCCCACAAATTGTACACGCATTGCCAGGTCTGACATTATGTCGTGTGGTGTGGTCTGCGCCACTGTGATAGTCACGGAAAGATAATTTACAGAGAAACACAGGCTAATGTTTACAGTACACACACACAGAACTACTGAGTATTATCATACAATCACTGACTCCACCTTTAGCTAGTTAGCTAGTTTAGCTAGCGAGTTAGCCACGCCCATGGGCGGGTCTGTCGGACAGCTGACCCACATTGCTCTGGGCTGACCATAACACCAGAGACCACCAACATTGTGCCATTAACAATAATGGGAGAAAATCAGGAAAATGGTTTTAGATTCTCTTTTAAATCTAGTAGCCTACTATTTAATTTAAAAATAAATAAAATCGTTTACTGTCTGCAGCAGGTACGTTCCCACGGCGAATGCAGTGATTCCTGTTTATCCGACAGTGTGGCGCCTAGCAACCTATTTCGGCCTCCTGATTAGTCAGATTGCCAGTGTCAATCACACTCTGGCGAAAGGTCCCTTTCCAACCGGATGTATGATTAATTCAGAGGTTATTTCAACATGCGATGGGGTGATGCCACAATGGGTACTGGTCTGACATCTGTTCAGACTTGTCAGAGAGAAGCAATGGGCGGGTGAATGTGGCACTCACGTTGCACATTTCTCGAACGATGGCCTTCTCCTTGTCACTGAGGTCCTCCTCATAGTCCTCTGGAACCTGCTTCTCCAGGTTCTCGTGGACCTCCAACACCTGAACAGCAGGAGACAAGCATCAGGTCCAAGCAGCTTTGCCTACAGACTCAAAAGTCACACGTATGGCCACCTGTGTAAGCGGAGTATTATTCTATTAATCATTCTCACCTCCATTATTGACAAGTATGTACACCTTTATTTAACCAGGTAAAAGACTCCTTCAGATGAAAATCTTTTATAACAGAGACTTTGCCAAGAGAACGTCCTAAAACATCCACATATATTTAAAAATGCAGTGTCAATCATTCAATCACAGAACCACATCATATTAGAAAGCATCAACATGTCTTATTGCAATAAGACATTAACTAAATGCAGCAATGCAGTAACAATCATTGTCCCATCATTACCTGCCCTTTAAAAGTGAGTCTTTGTATGAGATCAAGTACATGTATGGAATGTGGACACTTACACCCTGTTTAGTTATTTTATGCAAGATCAACTACTTTACTTTAATGCTGATTAAGTACTTTTTATTTTTAGTATGAAAACAGCAACGAGAAAAGTACAAAGTTTGACTATAGGTTATTGTATTGATTGAGTTAATAAAACACAATAACGTTTTCAACCTATTCACTCATCCATCCATCTACCTACCATAATCAATGTATCTATATCTGTATGTATGTCTGTCTACCTACCTACCTACTAACTACATACTAACTACCTATATACTGTATATCCATCTTAGATACTGCAGCTTTTAAAGATCGTCGCACCTTCATCGCGTGCACAATGGCCTCAGGCTTCTGGGCACAGGACAGGTAACCTGTTGCAGGTGATGACTCACTGGTATGGAGCCGCCCGGTGCCCTGCAGCGATGACAGACAGACAGACAGACAGACATTGTCATTGATAGTTGTTGAGAGATTGGGTGGTGGTGGTGTTTTTTGAAACAGAAACAAAAAAAACATAGTTACACAGACATAAGTGACGTGCTTGCAGTATGAGCGCCCCCCCCCCCCTTCCCCTTTCCCTCATAAACAATAACAAAGCACGTGTAAACGAAACTTAGCCTACTTTTCAGCAAGTATCAGCAATATCCTTCTAGGCAAGTCTGGCCACTCGCAGCCATCTTTGAAACAACCCTGGGCAGCTATTTAGGAAGACAGTATGGGCAGGTGTCTTACGTCATTGCAACCAGAGCCATGTAAAGAGAGAGTTGCCTCATCTCCATTCACTCCAATTGACCAATTTTTTATTTCCACAGCAACTGGCAAGGCTAGGCTAAGCCCACTGAAATACTATGACAAAGCCTGACATCAGCATTTGAATAACCCCATAACGATACTAACAAGTGCTGATCGAGAGTGGTAAACCTTTTACAAGGTGCGATAAACCTCATCAACCCTATAGTGGCTGCGTTTTGGTTTACACTACATTAACAGCAGTTATCCAACATTTGATCCAAGCCCATAATTTGTAACTGTGTTGAGTGAGCATTTCAAGACACCCAGTTTTTCTACTAAGTGTTCAAGGTGTTGGTCTGCTACCTGTGCAGCGTGACTTAACCTGAGATGCGTTCAGAATAGACAAACTGAAAATGAACATTTGTGGCAACTGCGTTTGTATTGAATATGACATTTAAACTTTGTGTGTAAAACATTCCAAACATTATTAGATTTACCAAACTGTCAACCTTCGTCCAGCGCCAATGTGAGCTCGACGAGAACCACCTCCTCAGACCGTTAGCTCGTGTTTGCAAATGTTCGCAGCGATCGCAAAGCAAACGGAAAACGGTTTGAATATATTCGCGAATGTTGGCCATTTATGAACGTACCCTCTGGTACAGTGTGTGAACCAGGGAGTTTGGGGGGTGGGGGCAGGGGGGGCTGCGGTGTGATGGTGTGTGAGGAAGGTGGATGGGGAAGGAGGGTGGGGGCTTGACTCATCCCCACCCCTCAGTTAGTTCCAGACAGTAGCTCCCTGTTGGAGGGACACAGAAAGCCAGGGGACACAATGGCTTGATTCACTGTGACCTGGCATAGGCTGCCTGCATTAGACACAGTTCTGTTGCCCCCTCCGTTAGCCCGCGTTCTGTTCTGCATCTCTAGCGGTGTGTTGCGTCCCTGGGCGGTCCCGATTTAACGGCCAGTGGGAGCGCACGAAACACACACAAGGAAAAACGCCCAGGTTTACGCAACAGTCCCGAACTAGACCTTGTGAGTTATTGTTTCACTGGGTTAAGTGAACATGGTTGCAGCTAAAACAACAAAAGACACACACACGCACACACACACACACACACACACACACACACACAATGGCTGACCCATTTGCAGACTCCAATTCAAGATCCTGCAAATTAGGGATTGACCCTGTGTGTTATTTTCATTCACTGGTTATCCCTATTTACATGGCATGGCAGCCAGTGATATCTATGCAACAGTGTTATTAAATGTATAGTTAAAACAGGTAGAAGGGTATTCTTTTTTAACTATAGAGATATTTACAATGTAGGACTGTTGTGAGTAAAGACCTTCCCTAACAAACTATTTTAAAACGTAAATAAACTGCTGAAATTCCCACACAGCTCATCTGCACCGCTCTTGAAATTAAATGAAGGATATTATGTAAATTGGAGCTGACCCCCCCCCCCCCTACACCCCCACCCCTCTCTCCACACACATTTTCTTTTCAAAGCCCGTCCTTGTGTGTAGCAAAAGAAAATAATCTGGACAGCGGAGAAAATCAGCTCCAGGCTGTGTTTACTATTCATATGCATGTCTGTTCAGTCATGGACAGCTTTCCCCTTTACGCAGGCCGTCAACAGGGTTGGGTAGGTTACTTTTTAAATGTAATCCATTATAGTTACTAGTTACCAGACTTCCTAAATTTAGCAACATAATTACTTTCCATTACATTTTGATTACTTCACACCTAAACATTGTTCTATTTTTGTGACCGTTTATGTTGCTCAGGGAATCAAATTAAAGTAGGACTTTATTTAAATTACTGAAAGGCTAATAAGAGAACAGCCAATCGTTTTATGCATTTTCCTTCTGCAAACTTCCCTTATAAATTTGAAAGAAGTCCTAGAAGTAATCATCACATTTTTAAAAGAATACCTGTAATCTTATTCCATTATTTAATCTGGTAGCTGTAATGGATTACAGTTACATGTAATCAGTTACATGTAACGTGTACTTTCCAACCCTGGCTGTAGTGGGGCGGTGGGGGTCTGGCCTGTACAGACTGAGTGCTTGTTGGCTTTAGCATTCAGGCAGAGGCTGTGCGTGGTCTACTTTTTAATTCAGCTCACGCCCACACCATGTGACCTTCAACCAGGACGGGATGGGAGTCTAATTAAATCAAATGGATGTTCAGAACACTGTGTATTTATCGTTGGTGTGTTCACAGACGCCGACAGGCAGATACAGGCAGACGTGTGTGTGTGTGCATGCAGGTGCACGCGCCCGCCCCCGCACACACGCAAAACATTTGAGTCCTGCCTAGTCCCAGTGAGAACATGCACGCTCTCATGCCTGGATGAACTCATGTATATTATATAGAGAACAGCCAATCAATCAGTGCGTGGATCATCACCAGCTGGTTGCCATGGAGATCCTGTGACAGTCCGGTCAATGGGGAATGGGGAAAATGACTCATTTTCAAGTCACACTGACGCTAACACCGTTAGCTTCTTATACTGGCTATATATATATATATATATATATATACTAGCTTTTAACTACGCGTACACAAGATGGCTACCACTGATATCGGGCGCGTATCCTGTGGACCTTTGGAGCATAGATTGTGAGCGTCCTCAGAAATGAACGCTACACGTACGCATGATGCAATAGAGCACACGTAAATCAGGATGGGTCAGACAATGGTGGAATGTTTCAAAGAGAAGTTTAGTAAAGCTAGTTTGTAATAACATCTATATGTCTCCATGCCGTTGTTGTGGAGATCCAGAGGTAGATTCAGAAGTCGAGGGCAATTTTCCAGTTATTTTATAGTGTTTTTAATACAAACACAACCCATATGTTAATATACTGTCAATGCCAACCCATTGTTCAGCTTGTGGCATTCCATTTTTAACACATAAGCTACATTAGGATTATGATAACGCTATAGTATTACAGTACTGTATATAACCTGTTCACATTTGAGATGTCTTAAAAACCAGGCAAGTCTGTCTATACTGTACGATAATACTGTATACATACTTTATACAGAGTGACTAATCTGGCAGGTGTTACATGATTTCATGGTACAAAACCATTACATCTGAATCTGTCTTGTGAACCAGTACGGTCAGTTTCGTTTAGGTAGATATTCAAGCCTGTTTCTCGTACATCAGGGGTGCCCAACCCTGGTCCTGGAGAGCTACCGCCCTGCGTGCTTTAGATGTCTCCCTGCTCCAACACACCTGATTCTAATGAATGGCTCGTTATCAGTCTCTGCAGAAGCCCATTGATT
>JAODOY010000969.1:0-13250 GCA_025399855.1 Forbesichthys papilliferus
CCGACCCCCACGGTTCCTCCCACGAATGGTGGGCCCATAGGATGGAGATGGAGGCGCCACGTTGCTTTTTCGGGCTGCCAGCAGAAATTGTGCTTGTAAATGCGAATGATCACACACACAAAGACAGAAAAGCTACATATAGCACTTAAAGGCAGGGTTAGTCATTCTCCAGAACGCTTGCTTACTTCAAGCTCAAATAGAAACAATATCCTTCTGTAGTGCTGCTCCACACATCGAAACGCATTAAGTAAATTTAGTGGTTATGTGGCACTGCTCTGCAAATGACACGGATACACTGTGCAGCACTTCTGTCTGTTTGTATGTTTGGCGTTTGTGAGCGATCGGTATGCCCTATGCACAATCTGTAGGACTAAGACATACTACATGATGGTGTGCGTTCCGGGACTTCTATTGTTAGCATTGATTCTTTTGTGCGAACTTTTTACCACATGTAAAACTTTACCGGCTTGGGCGAACAGCAACCCGGAGCTATTTTATTCAAGAGAAGAGCTCCTGTCTCTACGCCATGGAGATGCAGATCCTTGCGGATCGATTATTAAAAACCTACCGGAGGACATTAGAGCTCCACGTCGGCAGCAATCATGGAAAAGAGGCCGGAGAGTTGGAGTACGACAACGGAGAAGAGGAAATCGACCCCCCCTGCCATCTATGATACTAAGCAACGCAAGGTCGCTTAGGAATAAAATGGACGAACTCCAACTCCTAACAAGAGGATGTTTTGACTACCGTGAGTGCTGTATCATGCTTTTCACGGAGACCTGGCTACAACCAGAGATCCCTGACTCTTTGTTTAAATCAATGGGTTCTCACACATTCAATCTGACATAAGTGAGCTGTCAGGGAAGAGCAGAGGGGGCGGGCTTTGCTTATACATAAATGACAAGTGGTGCAAACAGTTCACTGTTCGGGAAAAAATATGTAATCCCGATGTAGAACTGTTATGTGTGTGTATCAGGCCATTCTATTTACCACGAGAGTTTAGCAATATTCTTATCTGCTCTGTATGTACCTCCCAAAGGAAGTGCTCCGTGTGCTGCTACACATATAGCAGATTGTATTCATGAACAATTACAGCGCACTCCAAATGCCCCGATTTTAATCATGAGAGATTTTAATCATTGCAACTTAACAATCGCATTGCCAGGTTTTGAACAGTATATCAAATGTGATACTAGGAAGAATAAGACATTAGACAAATGCTTTGGTCACATAAAAAATGCATACAAAGCTGTTGCTAAACCACCCTTGTCTAATTCCGACCATAATACCGTTCATCTGATTCCCACATACAAGACAGCCTTAAAGAGCAGTAAACCCCTTGTAAAATCTATTAATACATGGACAGATGACAGCATAGAAACACTGAAAGGTTGTTTTTTATGCACAGACTGGGATACCTTCTCTAGAGATCTGAACCTGAATTATGCCACAGAAGTTACCACAGATTACATACAATTCTGTGTTGACGCTGTGATCCCAAAACTGACAAAAGTTTACCCTAATAACAAACAGTTAAAATTGGCACAAAAGGAGTTAAATCAGAGGCTTAAAGAAGCAAAAAATCACCATAGGGAGAAGATAGATGAAAACCTTCAGACTATGAACTCTAAAAAACTTTGGGACTTGATGAAAATAGCTACTAACATGAAATCCACAAATAAGTCTTTGTATGCTTTTGATGAACTGGCCAAAGCAAATGAGCTCAATGTTTTCTATAAGCGGTTTGATGAGTATGATTTCTCTACTGAATGTGACATGTTAATTGATGGTATGGATACTGGTGATGTTGAAATGCTACAGATTGACCCTAAATCTGTCAATAGGGTTTTCAATCAATTAAATGTTAATAAGGCCACAGATCCAAATGGTGTCTCTGCATTTATACTGAGAACATTTGCAGATTAATTGACACCTGCCTGGTGCACCATCTTCCAGAGGTCTGTACAATCTCACACCATACCAGCACAGTGGAAGAAGGCAATCATAACACCTGCCCAAAAGATACCCTGTCCACAGGAGAATAATGACTTTAGACCTATTGCTCTAACTTCTGTTGTGATGAAATATATGGAGAAGCTGATGGTGAGCAAGCTACAGAAGGATGTAGGCCCACAGCTAGACCCCCACCAGTTTGCATACAGACACCACAGAGGCACTGATGATGCCATAAACAGCTTAGTGCACTTAGTGACTAAACACCTTGAAAATCCCAGGGCCTATGCCAGACTGCTGTTTGTAGACCAGTTCAGCCTTTAACACCCTGCAGCCCTATGTTTTCCTGAAA
Organism: Forbesichthys papilliferus; assembly: GCA_025399855.1. Classification (NCBI taxonomy): domain Eukaryota; kingdom Metazoa; phylum Chordata; class Actinopteri; order Percopsiformes; family Amblyopsidae; genus Forbesichthys; species Forbesichthys papilliferus. The sequence goes on from JAODOY010000969.1 coordinate 2,306, forward strand.
ACATTGCAACAGATGAACGTCAATCCCTCCATTATCAAGTGATACCACTCTTTTTTAACCAAGCACATCCAGCAGGTTAGGGTGAATAAGACCTTGTCCGGCCGGACCCGTGACCATCAGTACTGGTGCCCCCCAGGGATGCGTTAGTTCCCCCGTCCTGTTTACCTTATACACCAACGAATGTGTATGCAGCACTCCAAACAATTACATGATAACATTTTCTGAGGACACCGCCATCTTGGGCCTTATGTACGACACATCAGACACTGCTTCATACAAGTATGAGATCCACAATTTTGTTCAGTGGTGCAACAAACACTTTCTCAATCTTAATACTAAGAAAACCAAAGAGATGGTGTTTGACCCCAAAGCCATTGGAGACCACTCACCAGTGGTCATCCATGACCAGAACATAGCCCAGGTTGACTCTTACAGATACCTGGGAATACACATCGATAATAAGTTGACATGGAATGTTCAGGTAGATCATGTCTGCACTAGGGTCCAACAGCTGCTGCATTTCATTCGTAGGCTGAGGGTCTTTGGTGTCAACCAGAAACTGCTTTTGCTCTTTTATCATGCCATAGTTGAGAGCATCATGTGTTATGGCATCTCAGCCTGGTTTGGGAACCTCAGTGTACACCGGAAAACTCAGGTCACCCGGTTAACCCAGAGAGCCATGAAGATCATGGGAGTTAGGCAGCATACCACGCTTCAAGATATCTTTGAGCAAACACTCATCAGACAGGCCCAACAAATAATTTCGTATCCCACCCATGTTCTTAATTCTGAATACCAGCTTCTTCCCTCAGGTAGACGCTTCAGAATACCCCTGTGCAGACTCAATCGCTCTAAAAACTAATTTGTTCCCTTGTCTATTAAAGCCCTTAATGCCAAGCTAGCCAGAAGTTAATCCCATTAATGTATTTTAATAGTTTTTGCTCTAATTAATTCATTTTTAATTATTTCTGAACATTTTATTAGAGAGTTTTTCTACTTTGAATTCCGACCAACTGTCAAATAAATAATTGATGTAATGTATAATGACTATGTAGGTACTGGTATGTATTTATGTATGTATGGGTGTATGTATGTAGGAATCTTTGTATGTATTTTACCGTTTGTCTGCATTTCATAAACAGCAGATTTTTCACTGTGCAATGTGTCCAAGAAATTCCCCATGGGGCAATAAAGTCTATCTATCTATCTATCTATCTACCGGCCTACCGACCTACCTACCTACCTACCTACCTACCTACCTTTGTTGATGTTAGCGGTGTTTGCCACTTTGATAATTATACCATTTACGGGGCCAGGGCTGTGTAGAAGTATCAGATTATTTTTTCAACACGCACAGAGAACAGTAAGGTAGATAAATGCGAGGAGATATTTGGTGAATTTGACATAGTTTATTATCTTACAATTATGGAATAGAATATATCCATTTGGATACTGGTGAAATCAGAGGACACAGTCTGGCAATACAAAATATAATTTTACATTATATTTTTTGAGAGGGACCAAACCTAGATTAAGTTCTATGATGTTTGTCAAAGCCACAGGGAGCCACTATAGAGAGGCTCAGTGGGTTGCAGACCCCTGGTCTAAACAAATGACCGTCTCTGTATGCTGTGTTTATATACTTACACTATCTTTTTGTTATTAATGCACTAATACATTTTCAACAGAATATTTATAACAAATTAACCATTTGGGTTTGTTTGACATTAAAATTATTACAGCTCACATAGCATTGCTCTGAAATCATTCTTTTGGCAATGCCAGATTCATCAATACACTTTTAGTCATTTGAATGAAAGCATTACATTTTCCAGAATATAGTGTGAAAAGACTCAACACCTTTATCCCAGCTTTTAACACCTGGTTTACACATTGTAACTGCAAGTCTGTGCTGTCATGAAAACTCAATCACAATTGTTGAGAGATAGATGAAATATATCTGAGTTAAGTGACTTTGTTCACTCCACATTTCCATTATGCGGAACGGATTTAGCCATCGTGGAAAATTACCATTCGATCCTGTGGCCTGGATGCCAGGGCCAAAAATAGTTCAATTTAACTGTCTGGATCAATAGCACCTAATGCCGGCCCCCTCCCTCTCACCTCACAGCAGCGAAGCGCATTTATTATGCCATCGACGGTATTGAGCAGTATTGACGGTGAGGCTGGGGAAAACACCCTGGGCAATAAGCAGCAGTGAAGTGTCCTTTATGTTTTAATGTCTGTACATCTTAACAGTTTACACCATACTGAACATGGACATTACAGTAATCAAGCCGAAAGGGGGCGCTTATATCTCGGTGGTTCTAATGATATAGGTCAGGATCCCTGAGGTGTTGCAAAAGGCTATTATGGGGATTGAAGACTTTTTCAATTGTTTTTAACAATATTTTTCTGCTTTTTATTATTACTTATCTTGTTTGGTTATCTTTAAAAGGACATGTTTTGCTTTGAAGCTCCTAGTGCTGAATGCCTGGCACTACTCTCTACATCTGCCTCTACGCTAGGCTAACATTGTTCTTTACCCCTCTCACTACAGCCACATACATAAAATGCACACCATTTTTATATGTATACTGCTATAATGCATTTGCTATACTGCCTTGGTGCGATGTAGCCTAGTGTAACCAGAAATAGATTTAACTTTGTGAATATTGTCTAACTCTGGACCCTCTCCATTAGGTAGTGCAGTTGTTGTTTGATGTGATGCTGGGAATTTTATGCTCAGAGAAAAATAAATAAAAAGAAAGAAAGGAAAACGTTGAAGCAACTTGGGTTTGAACCTCTCCAACTGTTAGGCATTTGTTAAAAAAAGACAAGACCACCATGCAAGCTGGGATTCTCCGATCCTTGCTCTCTCAAGCACACACACACACACACACACACACAATGGCACAGCTCTGAAGTAGTGGTGCAGATCCTCTCATGCCCTAGCTGTCAATAGACTAATCTGCAGCCGTACCGAACTATAAAGTTGGTAAACATTTATTTAGTAGCATACGCATCCATCCTATTGGTTAACGTGAAGGAATATGTCAGAGCACTTCGTAGGGGATGTCAAAATAGGCGAGAAAATGTAAACAAATTCTGACATGGTAACAATCGTGAAAGACAAAAAAGTCGTGTAGTGTGTACCCGGCATAACACGCTGGCTGGTAGGTGCATACATAGGACTGTGTTGCATGATCATTACATCATGACAAATAATTGTCCAAACTGGCTTATTGACATTGCTAGAAAAAATATATGTACATAAGCACCATTAGAATATTATGAAGCACCATATTAGCCAAGTGTGGCACCTGAAAGACATTTACTAAATTAAACTCTGAAACACAAATAAGGGGACATGAGAATAGCAACAGGCGTTGGTAATTGCTCATGGTAATTTCCAGATGTTCAGCAAAACTGTTAAAACAAGATAGTGCATCCTTGAATGATAGTCCGGTGAGTGACTGGGATGCGTTGAATTGGGTTGAGGAAAAACCCCTGGAAAGTGGGTAAGATTCAGCTGTACGCTGGGAGACACTGAACTGAGAGCCACTGGGAGCCATGGTCGGAGACTATGTCCTCCGGGAGCCCGTAGGTTAGGAAGACATCTGCACGGCAGAGGGGACTCAGGAGAACAGTATGAAGTGCACCGTTACGGTTCACCAGGATCGGGATACCAGTACTTCCCTTTGACGTTGATTGGTTGTAAATCCACAGCAATGATAACATGGCCACTCTGGCACTGCTAATGACAGGAGCTTGTCTGCATGAGTCGATCTGGGAGCCATGTATAAGCACATATGAAGCAGCTGCTGACATGTGCACACTCCTGGTCATGCTTGGCCACCAGCACCACTCAGATATTGCCGTGTGGAGAGTGACATACCAGCGAGATGAGGATCCTTTCCCTCCCCAATGAGCACACGTTCCAGACAGTGCATCCACTCCTCCATTGCCAACTTTACCTCCAGCAGCTGCTGGTCGCCCGTGTCATAATGCCTCTCAGCGGATGACTGGTGCTTGGAGAAAAGCCTGTGCACCGAAAATGGAGCTGTAGGTTCTGATGAACAGGTGGTAAAGGTCAAACCTGTTTGATGGCCATCGGTGCTGGCCGCAACCTGACTCTTCCACTATTTCCCTTGCCTGTAGTTTATGAGGTATGTAACCCGAAAAGGAGTCTGGAACAGTCCCTTATACTGTACTGTAAGCATTAATATCAAGGTTACATTATTATATAAGGCATACAGCACAAATGCATAGTGAGTTAAATTTCCTCCTACATCCTCATATAGTAAGTGCAATTCTAATCTCTACAAACACCATTAAAATATCTAATTTTTTAAATCTCTCAAACATTCCGTCACACATTACATTGAAAATTCTCATACATACAACGTTTTTTGTAGTATGTGAGGGATCTTTCAGTGTGTAGGCATTATCATGAGCATGTAAGGGAGCATTGTATGTGAATATGAAATAAGGTACTCTCTCACTTTATTAACTTTCTCACTTTATGTAAAAATCTGTATTGTTTCAATAATATGTCAAGGCAGTAATAAAATAAGATTAGCCACCATCATTACATGTAAACATTAAATTAACTGTTTACAGCGTGTGCTTAAATGAAACCTGTTGGTGTTTTTAGACTGACAAATGAGTTCAATGTATTGTTTAATTTAGATTTGTTACATGATATAGATTCTCCCTTTTTTTGTGCTAGTGCTAGTGAATTGTATGAAATTCATATATGAAAAGTATGCGGTCTATATAGTTTGTAATTTGGGATAAAGTAAACAAAGTAATTTTACCTATTATCACTATTAATTTAAAGCCCATAATGCAGTGGGTCCACCTGACTTGCAAGTAACAAAAACACGAAGACCACCAAAAGGTTACAAATTATGCCTTATGTGTAGCTATATCTTAGGAAAAAAAATACTGTATCAAACTGTTTTTGGTATAGGTATCAGGTCTCAATTTCAAAGTATTGCCTAGACTAGACGCATGCTAAATAAATAGCCAATGCAAAGTTGGGTAGTTAATACAGACTGTTCAAGCAACTGCGTATGCATGTGCAGTAGGTATAGCATGTGCCTAAAGAGGAGGGGCTGCGATGCTGCGATGTGCAGCTACAGTATTCTCCTCTGAGTCCCACATCATCAACCTGACAGCACCACAGCAGCGTCCCGCAAGAGGATGCACGCGGTTCCGGTGCGCGGGTAGGTGCGGGGATCTAATGGGGCGAACCGATTTGTCCTATTAATAATATGAATATGAATATAGTACTATTATAGTCTACTCTACTTCCCGTGGGTTTTGGGTTGGCATCCACGTCGCGACTACCCGTCTGCTGCTGAGTGGCGCGCGCCTATACGCGACGGGCACGCTTTGGCTAGGACCGAGGAGACGCCGCTTGCATTGTCCGTTAAGTTGAAGCGCTAGACGTCGCAAAGTCTCGCGGTCAAAAACGGGGGATAGATTGACTTTGTGGGCGGGGGGAGAGCAATTGACGTGCCGACAAGCTCACAGTGCCAATATGCCAGAATGGTTCCACTACTACGTTGTTTATTTCTCTGTGGACTTCTGTACGACCAAACCCACGGTAAGTTTCCAGACACACACACACGCACACACGTTACTTTCATATGCAATCACCTCCACCACTTTCAGCCATTAAGCAAATCGACTCATGGACATAGGCTATAGCTAGTGTACATGGCCTTGGCATCTTTTTTGATCGGTGCGTCATTGTATCCAATCGAAAATAATCGCGGGTTTTTTAATTCCTTAGACTATATGCCTAGTCCATGTATCTATTTTCATATGTTCGTTTAGCTCCAGTTCATTTTATAGATGATTAGAAAAAAGAACATCTTACTATTAATGCTGTGCATTGATAATGCTCAAAATTACAATCGTCTTGTCAAAAGTACAGGAATATTAGCCTATATCCCAACCAGAGACAAATTTAAACTTTTCTGTTAAATAGGGGTGTGAGTGTGTGTGTGTGTGAGTGTGAGAGAGAGAGAGAGAGAGAGAGAGAGAGAGAGAGAGAGAGAGAGAGAGATTATTTAATCATCTATTTACCCTGCTACATTTATACGCTTCTGACATGTTCTTGGTATAGGCTACACCTAGTTTATTAGCCAAACTAATAGTGGGTTTTCTCTGAGCCCATACAAGTCTGGTATGTCAAACTACGTCGGTTGGTCAGTAGGCTACATGCAGCACACAACCATCATCGTATATAATGCACAATATCACGTGGTAGCCTATACGTTGTACCCTACTTTCGCAGATTTTTAATATTGTTTTCATTAATGGAAATTAAATTCATAGAAGTATAGGCTAATTTGTTTGAATGACACGTTATGTTTATTGTTTAATGTTAATGTCATTGTAATGTTAATTTGGGTGGCAGATTATTCTGCCTATCCAGCAGGTTGCCATGTCAGAGTTTTTCAGTAGGTATATAAGCAATTGAGTTTTAACTGTCAGGAGTCACTGTCGGGACGAATGGAACAGTGGTTTCGTTCATCCCTCTAGGCAACAACGAGCATTTCTTAAGCTCCGTGGCTAATGCGGTCATGCTGCGTGTGTTACAGCATTCATTAAAACATACCATAATGAATTAGCAGAACTAGTTAGTGTGAGAAGAAGACACAGAGACCTCTGATTGTCCCTGATGATCCCTAGATTAAAGGCCTATCTAGGCTATGAGCCGATCAGGGCATTTTATGACATCTGTCATAGTAGCCTAGGCTAATGCCTCAAATGCCAGCAAAACATTTGATAGGCTATTAATGATACTATTTAACTGTAAACAACCCAATAAAATTTCAAGCTGGAATATGTGGTAGCCTAATTTTCTGGACTAGTCTAAAAGAAACATTTAAATAAGCATAATTCATTGTAAAAATTATTTTAAATAATAGCCTATAACTGTTATGCATAGACCTACATATTAAGATAGATATTGTCAGACATTTTCAATAAAACCAAAAATATGAACAAAATATAGTAGTTTATAGCCTACTGTAAGTTCTCATCTTCCCCACACCTGTGTGTTTAATTCACGACTGACCGGGACAAATGAAACAAAGTGCGATTTGCGCCTTGACTTTAAAATAAAATGATGCTGAAGCCATTACAAAAAATGTATAAATAGAACCTGCTATTTCAGCGTGCCATCACCAGTGTAAAAGTAGTATTGCCAAACGTTCTCATCAAACATAGGCCTAATATGGTGAATTAGATAAAGGACTCATGAAACAACCTGTTTGTGTGCGATTAATGTGTGTGTTTAATGTGAAATAGTTTCTCATTGTAGTTATGAAAATTAGCCTAGGCCCACATGTAGGCTACATTAACAATTTTCTACAGAAGGCATAGGCCCCAGAGAAGGCATGTTTAATTTGCACATAAGATCAAGCGGGGGGACTGGGGTAGCCTTGCGAGATCAGGATGGAGCTTCAGTTTAATTTCGCCGTGAGAATCAGGGTGTTTCTCAATATCAAGGATTCTTCCTTGGTAGGACGGATCCTTCCAAGGGCCTTCCTAGTCGGGTCCTTCCGAGGCTGGGAAAGACATTCGAAGAACACGTAATGGAACGGCCTAGCTAGTGTGCAAGATGACGTCATTCAAAAAAAGTCCCACCTCCATTACGCTTAATTAAACCGCGCGTTTCGTTTTTTAATAACAGTTGAAAAAACAATGGATCGTGATGTATTGTTGTTAGTTTCGTTTTGCGCCATTTTAAAATTTCTCCTCTTCTGACGTTCGCACAGGATTGTGGGTATTCTTAGTATGTGAAGGATGCACACATGCATCCTCAAGTCCTCTGATCAAAGGACTGAGTCCTTAGTAGAATTCTGAAGTATCCTAGACATTGGAATGGTACTTTATTGAGATTTGATGACGTAGCATCCTTGCGTTTTGCAAGCAAACTATATTAGATAATAAAATGGAGTACAAATAGCATTAAATAGCAATTAATGAATCAATATATTGACCTAACCCGTAATAACATTGTTGGTCTTTTAGCTGTTCCTTCTTGTGCGGTTCCTGCCATGTGAACTACAGTAGCCTACATTAGGGCAAGCAATCTTTTACTCTCAAAAGAATTCTAAAGTATCTTAGACATTGGAACAGTACTTTATCGAGATTTGATGACGTAGCATCCTTGAAATCCAGCTGTTAAGGATCCTTCCTTGACATTGAGAAACTCTGAATAATTTTGAATGTATCCAAGTAGCAACTGATCTTGCTTGTTGTGTTTATAGCTATACGGGCGTGGTTTAGGTGTGCGACCATGATGCCCACAGCGAAAACGACCAGATGGTTCATACAATTAACTGAAAAGTATTTTTTTCATCATTCACAAACCGTTTCAATATATGGCTCCCTAGATGGATGTGTGACAACAATTCCTCTGACATGTCAGGTTAGGACTGGGCGTCTTTCCCAAGGACATTTTTGAGCATTAAACACTTAATTTCCTGAATTCTAGTGAATTTTTATGCAACAATTTGTGACTTTTTATTGGCACTATTTTTATTGTTTTAGTCTACTATTAATTGTAAATATTGTCTCCATGATTCAAATGGCTTAAATGTCAAAGGTACAGAAAGTTTATAAAGTTATACATTGAAATAAACTTCATGAAATATACATTGGCTTGTAGGCATAGGCCTATCTGTAACACCGTGCGGGGATAAGGGAGTGCAAACGAACTAAGCGGGCAACGGGTTGCGGCGCCCGTAACCGCAACCCTGGACGTTACAATATCAGCTGTGATTTAAGTCTAGCTCTATGATCCATTGATCTGCCTGAATGGAGGAGAGCCACAAACATCTTTGGGGGCTATTCGCTGTTCCCGTTAGCCACTGCCAGCGCTTACCCTTGAGAACGACCAACATCTAATGTATGAAAGCTCGGCCATCATCTAATGTCTAATGTGGGGAGGCTTGTCAAACTTTCAGAATAACAGAAATTGCATAAACGGCATGGAACATTAAATCCTGCAGCATGATATCCTCCAAGTTTGGATGTGTATTTTTCGCTTTTCCAAAGTCAAGCGCAAATGGATATGTCAAGTGTTAGTGTAAATACATGCAATAACAGGCACATTTCTGACATTTCAAACAGCTCAATCCCCCATAGTCTAGTATTATTAAGATTTTTGTTGGTTTTTGGTTGGATTTTCTTGTTTTCCTGCTTTTACGAGAGCCGAGTAGGATCAATACCAGTGCTTATAAGTAATTTGAGGCCCAGTTTTGCAAGCAAAATATATTAGATAATAAAATGGAGTACAAATAGCATTAAATAGCAATTAATAAATCAATATATTGACTTAGCCCGTAATAACATTGTTGGTCTTTTAGCTGTTCCTTCTCGTGCGGTTCCTGCCATGTGGACTACAGTAGCCTACATTAGGGCAAGCAATATTTTACTCTCAAAAGTAGTAGCCTAGCCTACAGAAGCATGTTGTGGTCCTTTCTGTCTATTTCTGATCATACGGTGAAAACACCATATTGACAAGGAAAAACTTGATTGATTGAACACTTTATGTAGCAACAGGCACTGACGGCACTGTTGCCATCATTCAACAACAATGATGCGCAAATTGTCATACTTGATAAAGTAATACAATGTTTTCATGAATCGCAGCAGAAGCAATCAGATTCTTAACTTCACACAGTAGTATTTTATTACAGGTTACTCAATTCTTCTAGATAAAATAAGCATCATATGTCTACAAAAAAAAATGTTGCCAGGCAATGCTGGTTTGAGAAGTAGTATTGCCATGGCATTACCGGTGTTATATGCAAAGGTTATATGCCTACTGGTTTCCAAGATAATTGGTTTTCAATCGTGTGCATGTGGTGCGCTTGTGTTTACTTAACTGCACCACACATCTGGCAGCAGATTCGTCTAAATTACATAAATATTAACAATAAATCTACATTCGCAAATAGGTTTTATATTAATGAAAACTACATCACAACCCTCTGCAACTTTCAGGATTATTACAAATATTAGTTTAGAAAAGCTAGTTTGTCTGAAGTGGGTCTTGATCACGCAAAATAAAATAACATACCTTAAACACAACACATTAACCACTATTATTTGAAAATGATAACTGGTTTCTTTTCAGTGAGTGCGGTAGATGATAATACACAGTCCAAGCAGTGAGATCAGTAGGGTTAATATAGAACATTTTCAATGTCAAACATTGCATAATATTGAAGTCTTCAATATTTGTTGTCATTGTTAGTCTAATAGCCTGGCTAACACATGTCATCAACCTCGTAACAGTTTAATGTGTGCCCACATTTCTGCAACATCAGTAGGCCTAGCCTACCTGGCCTCAGACAGACAACATGTGAAACTATGTTTTTTTAATATTTTCAGTCCTAGACAATCCGCAGTTAATCGACCTGTTGTGTCAGTGGGCTGTGAGTCATGATGGCAGATTAGGATAAATGTTGCTTTTTCAGTTGAACGCGAAGGCATATTATTTGATTCCGCTGTAAAGGATAGAAGGTCCATGGATTGTATAGATAAGGCCATTAACAGGCATGTTAGGTAGATTCATTAAATGATAGCATGCTTGCAGTCAACTGACAATTGATTATGCTGTATATAAGGCAGAACCTTCTGAACAAATCTTTCAATCTTTTTTTGATGGATGTGTTGAGATAGCTCATTGCAATTTTAGTTTATTAATAATTTCTAAAAACAACCAAGTTATCTTTACTTTTGCCTTATTCTGGATGAGATCCAAACATGGACGCAGAAGGTCAGGGGATGGGGGGGATACATCCCTCTGAGTTTTGTAGAGAACTCAATCGGGGGTAATAATAATAATAATAATAATAAACTTTATTTGTATAGCACCTTTCATACACAATGTGCAACTCAACGTGCTTTA
>JAODOY010000970.1:0-13247 GCA_025399855.1 Forbesichthys papilliferus
AGTCACAAACGATATTAGCCGATCCATGCTGACATCAAGATGTCGCCAGGGCAGAAGAGGCTCTCGTCCGGCAGGTAGGATGAGCGGAGGACGATGCATCGAGAGAGAGTTTCCACCACCCACAGGTGGAGGGTAACCGGCAGCAGCCACCGTGGTCGTAGGCCTACTCCAGAGTATGCCTGGGACACGGCCATCCAGGATGGCAATCTCATCCGAACCTGAAGGCCAGCTCTGCAGCCCCTTCTCCTACGTCTCTTCTTGGGATTCTCACGGCCCCGTGTCAAAAACAAAATCTGGTATTCAGGTGAGCAAGAAGAACACAAGCGGGGACGGAAAAAAATGTTTGTAGCTTTTCCAGCTGTCGCAACGTCTTTCCGTGGACACTTTGATGTTTAGCAAAGTAACTCGATCATAAGTCCGAGCAGCAGCAACACAGTTATTAGACAATAAAGCTGATACGGTCACACAATAAACGAATATCAATAGAAAAAGACGACATATGTGATGCGACAGCGGTCAGGCCAAACACAGGCGCCATTGCTCGCAGATTGTGAATTTCTATCCACCAATTCTTGCTTTTTCTGTCTTTATTTCATGACATACAATATTATGTTTACTAATTAGGCCTACACTATTTAAAATGTTATTATGTATATTAGTAGTAGCAGGCTATTATAATTGTACGGGGTTTACCCAAGTTCGTACAAGATAATGATCCAGGCAAACGCGGACTTCACAGGCTAAACTGACGTTAACTGCTTGATTTACTGAGGTTTGCAGTTAAATATGCATAACCACACCCTCAAGACAGCCAACCAACCAACCAACCAACCAACCAACCAGCCAACCTAACTCACATTAAGATCCCTGAACAGTGCTTCTGTGAACCATGTCTCTTGAGATCTTTTGGCAGTTGGAGAGTATTTGCTAACTAACTAGGAAGTCTTCTAACTTCTCTTCAGCAGAATTCACCTGTGCCGATAGCAGGGTGATGTCACCATGCTGATAATGTCATCGGGTCATTCCTGGCCTCCGCTGTGAGTGTGTGTGCGCGCGAGTGTGCGCATGTGTGTGTGTGCACGTGTGTTTTTAGCTGCAGATCGTGTGTGAGATTGCAGTTGGATATTCGTGTCTCCCTTGTCACTAACCGATTTACTAGAAGTGCTTTAGACCTAGAGCTATCTGTCTCTCCTTGTGTGTGTGTGTGTGTGGTATATAGAGTGCTTTATATAGTAACAGTTATCCTGGCCCGTGGAGGAAGGAATGTTTTGAATGTCGGCTACCATATTTGAACAGTGTGTCAGACAGGCTGGTTACACACACACACACACACACACACACACACACCAGAAACATACAGTAATTTACACATATACAAACACATGCTAATCCATCTGTATACTGTATTATTAGTGCTGCTGTTTGTGTGTGTCTTAACCCGTGTGTTTGTTTTATCTCTGTAACTCTGCGTTTGTGATCTTAGTCCTGCAGTTACACACCACCGCCTGCTTGGGGCAGTGTAACCCCTAAACTCCACTGCTGCCTAATGGGTGGAATTTCTCTCTCTCCCTCTCTCTCTCTCTCTCTCTCTTTCTCTCTCTCTCTCGTTCTCTCCGGTACATTCTAGTTTCTTCTCGGTGGTTGTGCTGACTCACAACATCCAGTCAAAGCTGGTGGAGTAACACTCCCTGCACTTTCACCTCGTCTTACTCTTCATCCTGCCCGCTCTCTGAGCTGACCCTCCTCGGCGCGTGGAGTTCGTTGCTTCGCGGAGCATTTATCGAGCCTGTCTGTGCGCTTGTGCGGGCGGGCGCGCGTGTGTGAGTGTGTGTGTGTGGGTGTGTGTGTGTGTGTGGTCAGTATGCCATGTTGTCCATGGGTTCATCGTTTGTGCAGATAAAACATGAGGACCTGTGCTTCTATGAAAACTGTGGCGGAGGCAGCTTTGGGAGTGTCTACAGAGCTCTATGGATCTCCCAGGACAAGGAGGTGGCAGTTAAGAAACTGCTGAAGATAGAAAAAGAGGTAGAAGTCTCTCTCTCTCTCACGCACACAGAGACATAAAAGACAGTGGGAACACACTTTACACAAGAATGCACACACACATACAGTAGGGTGTCTGTTGTGACATGGCTCATATGAGTGATGTACCCTGGTCTAAACTCCACCACGTAAGCCTACTCTACATGTGTACGTGTTTGACAAATCAACGTGTTTGTCTTGGAAACCTTCTTTCTTTGTTACCTCTGTTCCTCCCATTGTTACATACAGTAGCCTACATTACTGTATGCCTAGATGTGGCTCTCATTGGCCTGGGCCCTTCCATATTATAAAGAGGTTTCCTGGCATGTTATTTATACCGGCGTGCTATGGGTTTGTGATCCCGGTGTCAGGAAAGCGTTTTGAGCTAGGGTGACCTCTTAATGACCCGTGCCTAGCGGGCCTTCCTACGGAACTGCTTGTGTTTGTGGAATTACCTAGCAATCTCCACAGGGTTTCCACAGGGGTTTAATGAAACTGACATGTCACATTGTTTTATATTATGAATAGAAGTGTTTTTGAATATACACAGCTGAGCCATAATACTGCACACACACAAACATGTGCTTCTGACATTGTAATACAATATATTGGGTCAATGCTTTTTTGAGATGCTTTAGTTGGTGTCAGTTATTATTTTAACGCCTGTATTCTGGAACCATGTTAAGGATATTCATCTGTTCTTCAACTAATTCCTAAACTGTAATGGAATTTTATAACGTAGATTCACTAACACAAAAGCATAAACGTTTACTACTGACATAGGTGCAGTATGGGTATTGTTTTAGTAGATAAATGTCTGTTACACTGTAGTCTGTGTACTGTATGTGGTCTGTCCGTGCCCATTAAGTATCTTGGCAACATTTACATGTTTCACATATACAGAGGATAAAACTTGGAAAAAATGAAGGTTTTAACTGATAGTTTGCCATTGTACCGTTGTTTTGTTATTGCTTATTTGTAGACACAAACTAAATTGTGTGCCAAATACATTTGGTAATGTTAATCCAATTCTGATTTTGGGATATTTCTGATATTTCAATAAGATTAATAACATACATTAAATGTCATGTGTTTTTTGTTTTTGTTTTTTTACAGAGACAATGCACATTACTTATTTCAGCAAATGTTCAGTTGGTTTTTAAGCTTGTTTTGTGTTGCTGCTTTTACCGGATCCTAATTTGGCCCCAGAAATATTCTGATTCTGAATATTCTAAAGGTCTGATTCTGACTGTAATTAGCAAAACATATTTTATAGTGTGGCCATAGGAGGATTCAGTACAGTCCCAAGTGTTTGGATAGTATGCCGTGGGAAATAAAAGGAATGTCCCCTGATGTTGAAAAATATTGCATTAGACCTCTTCTTCAGATACAATGAGGTGTCACTGATGCAGATTTGCTTATGTCGGCAAACTGTAGGAAGAACAAGTAATCAATATGTAAGTTGTTATACGGGGGGCAACAGAACCTTTATCTGACTCTTTACCTACTAATTATCTACTATAGACAATAATAACACAGGCGGCAATAGTGAAAGAGCGCTATTATTTTATTGCATGCTAAATTTCTAACAACAGTGTGTACTAGTGAACAATGAGACCATTACTACACCTGCTTATACAGTAACATGTAGTGTCTTATAGTCTTTTTCTCTCCATATAGGCAGAGATCCTCAGTGTCCTGAGTCACAAGAACATTATTCAGTTTTATGGAGCTGTTCTGGAATCCCCCAACTATGGCATTGTCACAGGTCTGTGCACACATATGAGCTAATGGACTGAATTTGACGGCAGCTGTATTAAATATATTGATTGCTGAGTATATTCAAATTCATGTTTTCAGGCTATAACCTCAAGTTAGGGCTAGGGGATAGAATGACTGTAGAATTAGGGGATACATAGTTAAGATATGGATAGGGTAAGGCTAGGCATATTGGCTGGCACATGCTGGTGTGTGGGAGGATATTTTACTACTGAACATTTGATTTTACACCTTCCTTACGAATGAATGGTCAACCTGGTGGAAATAGCAGAGTACTGCAGATGTTGAGTGGAGGCCCGTTGCTAAGTCTCCTGGCAGGACATTGGTAATAGAAACCAGTATGTTGTTGTGTTTGTTATGCTCCGTAGTCATATGGCAGAGACACATCTCTGGTCACCATTTTAGACTCGCTTATGGTCTAGTACTAGGCACTGGTCATGTTTTCGTCCAGGTACATTAAACTGAGAGTTTAACTAATCGGTTTAGCTGATTTGATATTCCTAATCGCCTTATTTTTGTTCTCAATATGAGTGCAGTATGATTTCTGTTGGTACACTTGCCATTTGCCATCCATTGAGCTACCAGCATTACACATGATGGAGAAGAGCCTTTTAGACAATTAGTCATTTTATAATTTACTGTTATACTTACTAGTTCTGTATTACAGAAGTTATACCAGTGTCATATGTATGGTGTTTCAAATCAAATTATAACGATCAAATGATTTATAACAAATGCAGTTTTAAATATATGCCATTAGGGTAATGTGCTGTTATCTTATCTGTTTTTGAGTTACTGGCCATCTGCATGTTGTTGGATTTGGATTACCTTGGATAAAAAAGTTGTTTATTTTTGGTTGATGTGTCTGTGTGTGTGTGTGTGTGTGTGTGTGTGTTACCTACTGTACTGCAGAATATGCGAGTGGAGGGTCTCTGTATGAATACTTGTCCAGTGAACAGAGTGAGGAGATGGACATGGAACAGATCATGGCTTGGTCCATCCAGATAGCTAAAGGTATGACTGAATCACATATTTGTATGTATTACAAACATCTCCAGCATCTAGATACTACTAACCACAGGAGCAATAATGCTGCAAGTGTTATTTTACGCATCGCGAAACAAAACCCTAAGAATAGAAATACGCATAGCTTTCTCAACCCTTGAAAGACCGAAACAAATATATAGCTATTGATAATTAGTTTATTTCAACTGATGTTCATGGCTTGTTGCTCAGGTCTGTCAACAAATGTATGTTAACATGAACCAGACAGGATGTTTGAGATTAATGGGAGGGATAAGATTTGAACAGAGCCTTCATAATGAGCCAGTCAGCATTACAATACATTGATTTGTATGCACCCTAACCAACTTGAATCTTGAGCATGCAAGTAATAAATTCCTTGAATTGTACGAACTCAACTTGGTATTGTCTGGAAGAGGGTGGTCCCATTTTTGTAAAACACATTTTATAGAAACTACTCTATAAATATTTATCTGTTTGTCTCTTTTGTGTTCTGTAATTCCTAATTCAAACATATTTGTGCATACATTTATGATTATTGGTTCCCAGGAATGCATTACCTCCATGCAGAAGCTCCAGTCAAAGTCATTCACAGAGACCTCAAGTCACGGAATGGTAACTCCTAGTACAAATTCCCACCACAATATCATACTTGTGTTGACTGTCACTGAGATATTTATGCTTCAATTACAGTGGTAATGACTGCAGACAAAGTATTAAAGGTATGTCATAAACATCATGTATCCCTTCTCCCTCTTACCACAAATGAATTGTTTTAAACAAACATGTAAAGTTTTTCTATCGCTACCTCTCTCTCTCTCTCTCTCTCACTCTCTCTCTCTATCTTACGGTAATTCAATTAATTTTGCTTTATATTAGCATGAAAGTTCAAAGACAATGTTGCCAAAGCATAACAAAACAATAACAAGTCTACAGTCTGTCACAGACATGCACATCAATGTAACATAACTGTTATGAATAGAATATCCCACATATCATATCAGTATGTCCTCCGAACCACTCCTGTGCTTGCGTATGCATGCGTGCACGTTTGTGTGTGTGTGTGTGTGTGTGTGTGGGGGTGGGTGTTTACAAAGGTCACTCACTGTCCCTCAGGTTGTGCCAGTCCAACATATATCTGGCAGCGAGATAATGTATACAGTGTTTTCTCTCCCTCTCTCTGGTGTCTCAGATCTGTGACTTTGGGGCATCTAAGTTCCTCTCCCACACGACACATATGACTGTGGTGGGCACGTTTCCTTGGATGGCTCCAGAAGTCATCCAGAGCCTGCCTGTCTCGGAGACCTGTGACACATACTCCTATGGTGTGGTGAGTGTATTCATTTTGTGTGTGTGTGTTTTGTGTTTCAGTCACAACTCATGTCTTTTTGCATGGAACCATTCCTTAAAAGCCTCAGTGTATTCATATATCATGTATGGTGTGTTCAGTTACAATTAGCACAATGCTTTAGTCCTTATCGATGTACATTGAGTACACTGCATGATTACAAATTTATAAACCTCATATATATGTTTGGGGCAGAGTATCTCGTGTTTTATATGCTTAATAGTAGAACCAGCATTATGTCCCTGAACTAGAATTTTCCTTACACAATAGTGTTTCAATATGGACAAAGCACACCTTTAACAGTGTTGTCAGCTATTGCAAGCTAATTGTAAGCTAATCCATTCACGTTTGCTATGGTCTCCATCTGATTCATCGGTGGAAAGTACACTCTGACGGGGCATATCTATCAGGCTGTAACTACGTCTTGTTTGAACAAACTAGGCTATAGTTTCACTAGAAAAATGTTGGTGTGATTAACAGATTCACTTCAATTTTTTACTATTCACTTTTATAGCCTAGCCTTAGCCTATAGGCTTTTTCACTTCAATTCACAGACTTCATTTCCTTATGCAATCCGCGCTCGTTTAGAAATACTTTTCTATAAACTGATTCCAATGCAAAAATATTTTGTGTGAAATTGACATATCAAAACTGATATTTCTTATACCCCTTTTGATCATTTTCATTGTTTTTTTAATGGTTTAAACTAAACAAATTACACGTAGCACATTTAAGGCAAACGTAGCAAATAAAAAATTCATGCTATCTTTGCACTTTTGAAAGAAGTTAGTAGATCATCTTACATGTTATTTTCGAGTGCTATCAAGTTTGCACACGATTTTTACTCACACAAACCTTTAGTAAATCTGTCCCTTTGTGTACCGTTAAACCAGCCAGGTCCTGGGGTTATTTTTAACGGATATGTGTAGTTCTGTTTTCAGCAAAATGCCGATTTTTATAAAAACATGAACACCATCATTGAAATGTCTGTGTCATCACAGATCAATACTATTACTTAGTTTACAGCTCAGATTACCAATACGTATGGGAGTATGGGACAGTGTCGATCCCCACATGCCTGCTAGTGTCTTGGGAGCTTCCTGTCTGTCTGACAGCCAATGTCTGTCTGTCCTTTGGACAGGTGCTGTGGGAAATGCTGACTCGTGAGGTCCCTTTCAAAGGCTTTGAAGGGCTACAGGTGGCCTGGCTAGTGGTGGAGAAACAAGAGGTATTACACACACACACTACAGTCAAACATTTATAGATATACACACAGTTACAAATACAACACTTTTTCAATCATGCAAGTCTGTTTACTCACATGCACAACATTTGTAAGAGCCACACACACAAACTACACTGCACTGTCCAAACATGCACAGAGGTACATATGAATGCACACGCAAGTGTGCGCGCGCACACACACACACACACACACAGACAGACATGTCCCGGGTGTGAGGCGATGCACTCATGGTTTCCAGTGTGGGGTGGTTGAGGTGTGGCTATTTTTAGCTCTGATGTCAGTCCTGTGCTCTTGTAAGGCCTGGATACACTGTGGTGGTGGAGGCTTGCCACTAGGGTCACATGGCTACACGCCTTTACCAGGGCTGCAGAGAGAGAGGGAGAGAGAGAGAGGGGGAAGGATTTCTGATGGTGTCTGAGGAAGGGTTTGCATAGATGTTTATAGGAGGTGGGGGGTGATGGTTATACAGTCTATGTGTTTGTGACATATCTGAATCTGCTCCAGCAAACACATACATACACATGGCAGTTAAACGCGCCGGTGAACTAAATTCCTGTGAGTCCAAACATCCCCCCCCCCCCCCAAACATAACTCAGTCTCTCGTCCACTTTCCTCTTCTCTCTCTCTCTCTCAAAGCTGTTTATGTCCCCTTGTTTTAATGTCTGTACTGTCTCTCTCTCTCTCGCCTTCTATTTCACAGAGTCCAAGATATTTTAGGGTTCCTCCCATGGGGAAAGTGTTTCCATGGGATGTTACTACGTCTCCCAGTTTACAGATCTGCCTGGGCTAATTCTGCCCGGGGCTTGTGATGGCGTCTGTTAGTGACTCCTGCAGTATCAGTGTATAGTAGGAACTATAGAGAACAATATGAATTGATAGTTGGACCTTGGACTAACACAGCCACTTTTCACATAGCAGTCTGGTGTAACTGGCACAGTCCATTGGCTGCAACCCAGAAACGATGCAAAAACCAGCATCAACAAATCTAATATTACACTGAACCTGTTTTAATTCATATGTACAAATGTACGTGTGTGTGTGTGTGCGTGCGTGTCTAGAGGCTAACCATTCCCACCAGCTGTCCAGCAAGCTTCGCAGAACTGATGAGGAAATGTTGGCTAGCGGAGCCCAAGGTAAGTAAGCTGACTGAAAGACAGATCCGTTGCTAACTGATGGCAGCAGCCCTGTTAGCTCATGAACACATGTAAGCACATGACAAAGCTGTCTGTGTGGGTCCCTGCTACAGGAGAGGCCACAGTTTAAACATGTTCTGATGACTCTAGAGACCATGGCCAATGACAGCAGACTGCCAGACCAGTGTAACTCCTTCTTACACCACAAGGACCAGTGGAGGTGCGCGCTCACGCACGCACGCACTCACGCACGCATACACAAGCCATTACTGCAAAACTGTATGGTGGGTGCCATCGACATTGGCCAATGTATAAAACAACAATAAAAATATATGCAGTTACATAACTAAATATATAAGTATATACCGGTACACAAAAAATACAAATAAATACAGCACATTTACAACATCTGCACTGTGGATGCGTCACAGTTTTGTCATGTGAGTGTATAAAGAGCCTGGGTCTTTTCTTGGCAGAATAAATTTCACTGTACTATGACTAGTTTCAACACAAGCCCCAAAACAGACGCGTTCGTAACATGGTCGAACACACGTAGACGGCAGCCTTGGCCGCTAACACTCGACAGCAACCGTCTCCTCCTGAATTTTGTGCATACCTTAAACATGCAACACACACACACACACACACACACACACTGACACCTCGAAATACAGAACATATACAAACGTTCAGACTTCCCTCACTCATTGACTACATTAAGTTTACGTTATAAGTCGCTAATTCAAGTTAGCAGATACAGTATGTGAGTCTTTAATAAGACCTTCGGAGAGCGCTCATGGAAGAGATTCCTGCAGTGCTCTACTTGTCCCTCTGAGGAGAGGAGAGTAAAAGGAGAGAAGAGGGGGGTGATTTATGGAGGAACAACAAGACCTTGATGGGATGGGATTAAGGGAAGGAGAGGAGGGATTGTAATAACATCTATAAAAACAAATAGAATCCAGAGGGAATGAAGTGAACAGAAAGAACAGTGGAGAGATGGAGGCAGGAGGTGTTAGATTCTGTGCATGTTTGACATGAGCACAGCAAGACAATAAATTGTGAAGGAAGTTTTGTGTGCGGGTGGAAAAAGTCTGACAAGTGGAGGAGGCCAGGCAGGGCTGAATGAAGAGAGGAATGGAAGGAGGGAACACAGGGGAGGAGTGGTGGGGGGGGGGGCAGTTTGCCATGTCAGATGTCAGTCTATCTTTAGTTGCCGTGAGATTTGATTGTGTTTGTGTGGTTTGTCAGGCGCACTAGTTCCCTCTGGTGGTGACCTCTGGTGGTAGTCAAGGGTACTTCTGATTTGAGCACAAGCTTTCTCTAAAAAATATTGTCGAGCATTACAATGATTTATGTAGGGTAGGACAAATGTAGATGTCTGTAATGGACCAAAATCTAATTAAGAAAGTATTGGTACATTATAGAAACGTTTTTGTGCTGATGAAAACTTTTTCACAGTAGGTGACACGAATGTTCATTGAATGTATAAATACCTAACAGGTAAAAAATATCCAGTGAGTGGCATTCCTATAAGTGTTGCTTTCAAAACTCAATAAATACAATTACTGACAACAAAATGCAGTTTCTGTTTTAAATTAATTTATTTCTCAATGCAGTTCAGGTTACGAATGAATACTGAAGTATTGCATACGTGTGTGTGTGTGTGTGTTTGCGTGCGTGCGCACACAGGTGTGAGATTGAGGCCACCCTGGAGCGCCTGAGGAGGCTTGAGAGAGAGCTGTACTCCAAAGAAAAGGAGTTGGAGGAGAGAGAGAGGAGGTTACGTCTGTGGGAGGAGAGGCTGATGGAGAGATCCAATAGGACAGCCAGTCCCACCATCACACCAGTAAGTATTGCTATTACTGCATTCACACCCTAACATACAGTGTATGTATCTATTATGTTTATTGGGTGCTTCCTTTTTTAATAAAATGTATTGATTATAAATCAATGAAATTGTTTAATGTATTCTGAACTGGGACCTGAGTAAAAACATTTAACATGTAACATGTTCTAGGAATGACTATAAAAACCTTGACATTGATTGACCACTCTGGAGGCTTCTGGGAAATAGCTCTCTACACTGAAAGATATACTCAGTCTGCATTGCCCATGCATGTTTGTGAACACTGACATCTATTGGCCTTGTGTAATACATCAGTGATCCTTAACTGTTTCTTACCCCAGGGCCTGGCCCTCAGAAAGATGAGGTTTATAGCTAGGGACACCCCGTGTCTCGACTACGTGTCGTGCTCTCAGCTCATGCTCTCAGCTCAATATATTTCACTGAGTCTGGAATCCCTGATCACATTAGCGTTTGCACAGCCGCACTGCTGGCGGAACAATGAGCGCGGGTTAGTGCGCTGATGTTGATGTTCACAAAGTGAATATGGATGGTCTGGTTACACCAGGCTAGCACAAGGGGCCCTTCTTGAAAACATAAAACATACATTATATTGAAAAAAAACATGAAAACTGTATATATTCACTATAAATAACCTATATAGATAAAAGAGCAGTCTTGAGTTTTATATATTATCTATTGTATAGGAGTAGGTGAGACATTTATCTGGTACTGCATGTGTCAAACTACTAAAATACTTTAAGTCTCATTCATTATTAGCTCACTTTAATAGCTAAATTATACAGCTAAATAGCTAAATAATTGGCCTCATGCCATTGGGTTTAAAGTATCAAAGGTATAGTTAGAGAGGTATAGAAACTAAATACACTTTAGTAAGCTAATATAAACTTAGTCAAATTCACCAAATATCTCCTTGCATTGCATAGCTTACCGTTCTTTGTGCGTGCTGATAAGAATTTGCTTTCGCAAACAGGAACACAATTTTGAACTAAAATTTAAGTAAAAATGAAGCTAAATTTGAATTCTAAACAGAACAAAAACACCTCTCCCTTCAATGCCATCGGGTGCTCATTCAGAAGTTCCACACTACACATTGGAAACACAGAAGGGTAGGATATTGTTGTGTGTGGTCTGCACCACTTAGTTTATGTTCCAATTTACGGACCCAGGGCTGTGTAGAAGCACCGGCATATTTTTCCAGCACTCAACACAGAACTGTTCACTAGTGGGAGATATTTGGCATATTTGACTAAAGTGTATTAACTTCCAATCACTTAGTATACCTTTAATCTGAAGCAGCATTCAGTGTGCTTTACCATGTCCCTCACCCCCTCTTTCCAGTTCTTCAGCCCCATCTCCATCACCTCCTCCGGCTCCTTCTTCCGCTCCCACCCGCAGGAGTCCAACAGCGCCGGGGTCAGCAGCCTGCTGCGGACCCTCAGCAACGGGGACACGGAGCGCGGGACCGCCGGGTCCCTGGACGGAGGGCGGCTGGCCTCCATCCTCCGGGGCTTCCAGGGGGGCTTCGAGGAGGACGGAGATGACGATGAGGAAGAGCAGGACGAGGAAGGAGAGGATAATGAGGAGGAAGGGGGAGGAGCGCTGGAGAAGGCAGGGGAGGGGGGAAGGGTGCAGGTGACCCTCCGGAGGTTTCCTGGGGGCGTGGTGGAGAGGGAGGAGAGAGAGGAGAGAGAGGGGGTTCAGAGGAGCAGGGTGACCACCATAGTCCGCGGCTTCTCCGGCGGGAGTTTCGCCGACCCTGAGGGGCCAAGGGAGTCAGAGAGGCCGGGGGAGATGGGGGTGGAGGGGGCAGGGAGGCTCCACAGCATGCTGCAAGGGCTTCAGCACCACCATGGCTCCCTGGGGGGCTTCAGGGACATGCTGCCCCTGGACGTGGACCACATGGGGGAGGACCTGGGGGCCGTAAAGGTCATAGGTCACGGCGCGCGCGAGAGCAGGAGCGACGTGGGCCTGCTGCTGCAAGGCGTCAGGGGAGAGGTCAGGGGTCATGCCGGGCTGCAGGTGAGCATGCGGTCCTCGTCTAATCAGAACTCTTTGAAGAGCTGCAGCGTGCAGCGACATGGAACCAACATCAATATGGCGGCCGCCACCATGGATATGCTGGGCTGGTCTGATGACAGCGACTAGCACGCACACACAGTAGAGTTTAACATTGGAGCACATATCTGAGCTATGTGCTTTAGAGGTACCAGTTGCAAAGCATTGGCTAAATAAATACACACATTTGTTTTTTATAAAAAATTTATCGAAGCAGATGTACAGCACCCCCCCCCCCCCCGCCTCCCGAATGTGTACTGTGAAGTAGTAAGGGACAGCTATGTCATGTGTTGAATGCAGTCCGCGCCGTGTCACGCTTTATTATCTTGCTTAGTCTACAGCTTGTAGTTCATAGGTCTGATTTGTTAAAAACACTAAGCTTTGATTTTTTTATTTTTTCACACACTATGATTCTGTGTGTGAAGGTTTTCTCCATTTCTGTTTAATTGATTGTTTTTCAATAAAAAAACTAAAGTCTGACCTCTTTCATGAGCTGGTCTGTATTTAATCTATGCATCAGGGTTTTGACTAGGATTTCACCTTGTACTCTAAGTTAATAAAATAAAAAATAAAAAGGTTAAACCGTTAGCACTGGCCAACACTCTTCTCTACCCCTCCTCATATAGTCACATTACTTGTTCCTGGACAGTCAGGTTTACATAGACACCCATACAACACCACCACCTAAAAGAGCTACTGTCAGGGCTCGGAGAATGGACTCACATGCACCACAGACAGTTCACAGGTATTTATTTTTCTTGTTCCACAATCCAC
>JAODOY010000971.1:0-13247 GCA_025399855.1 Forbesichthys papilliferus
GTGTGTGTGGAAGGGGTGTTTGTGTGTGTATGTGTGTGTTTGTGTGTGTGTGTGTGTGTGTGTGTGTGTGTGTGTGTTTGTGTGTGTTTGAAGTCATCTGGGCGACAGTCAGTTATTAGATTTATGTTATGAGGTAACAAATAAAGGAGCACTCATCAATTTGTATACATCAGTTCTGCACATACGATACTGCATGCGCTGTGCTCCTCTCTACCCCTCCCCCAACGACCAGTAAGTAATTTGTCAAAAGCCTTAACAGCAAGATGGGGTTTGTTGTGGAAATTAATTGTTAAAAATACTGCAACAAGGTACGTTTGCCTTTGGAAAGATGTATTTCTCGAAAAGGAACAACTGCCTATAAACAGAACTAATACTGTCAATGGAGAGTCTTCAACAGAGAAAGGTTGTGCTGGATATCACAACATGCGTGCACCAGGCACTACCAAGCACAGCCAAACACAGTATATGTGCTGTCTAGTTTACAGAAATGAATAAATGGGCGAAACTATACATTTAGTTCACTCTTTACCATGTACTTTTTAAAAATGTAACCTTTATTTAACCAGGTAGGCCGCTTGAGAACAAACCCTCATTTACAACGACCAGACATACAGTTGCAGATAAAACAGTTACACATAGAACAATCCAAAGTCCAAAAATAAAATCTAGTCTATAAAAACAAGTTTTGCACAGTCTATTGTCATTTGGGTGTAGCTACATACAGACATACAGACAGTCCAGATGCCATACATGAACATGCATGAGGTCACATGGTGCTTTCTTCTGCCAGGGCTGGGGAGCACTTCCTTAAAAAGCACTGTGCACATGTTTTGTTTCTAGGACAATATCTTGAATGACAACGTTAACCTCCACTACGCAAGATAAAAACAAGCCTGCGTAGTGGTGATAAAAACATAGCAACCTTCAATGTGAACAATATTTGCTCGTACACATTATATTTTATCTCCCTGTTGTGATAATTGTGAGATGTTGACATACAGCTCACGGTAGACCGACAGGCTACGGCAAGCTAGCTTCCATAACAGGCTGAACCTGTTGTTTCTGGTGGTGATATACGTTAATGGGTATTTATTTACTATGCTAACCGTTTCATTATTAAGTTAATAAAGTCCATGCTGTATATTTTTATTTGTGGGGTTAAAAACATGACTTGTGTATGATTTATTCATTTATTAAGGTAAACCTAGAACGAACTTGTTCATTCATGGATTTATGCATTTTCTATGTAGAGAAGACTTCTGGTCTGTGGGACGTGACAAATGTCTGGCAGGTCAGCTAGTGTGTACAGAGCATTAATTCTGCTGTAAAGTTGCATAACTAGCATAATCATGATTAATATTCCGCTGGATTGTACTGCGAGCTGGCTAAATACACTTAAATCTGTGTTATAATTCAGCAAGCTAAATTGTAATTGATGTCGGGGCATTCAGTGGGCTACGCTTATGGCAAGCATCTCGCTTCATAACAACATTATTTAGTCTAAATTAAATTAGCTGATTACCTAAGATGGTGTTTCAGTTTTCCAGAGACTTATTCTGGATTCACAGAGTCATCAATTCGATGGTGGAACGTTCTTTACCGGCGGGGCGTATCGATTGTTTACAAAAACACAAGACAGTGGGAGCGTGATCCTGCTCCAGCGCTTAATTATACGTAGAAACCTGGATCGCCTAGGAACACATCGGGCCCCTTTGAAGTCAGACCATGCCGGGATGGAGAACATGAATAATAATAATAATATTAATAATAATAATAATAATAACGGAACATGAACCCTGCACCACCCCACCACACTAGCCACCTCTAAAAGGACTGTAGCTCTGAGAAGACCACACGAAACACTCCTTCGCGTAGCGATGATAATTACTCCAACCTGCAAGCTCTACACCAAATGCTCCGAAAGGTCAACTTGAAGATTTCCCTGTGAGGGGCTGTTTTTTAAAATGCTTATCTGATTTATAGTTTTTTTTGTTCTTTGAAAACTGTCTTCCTTTGGTGCCGGCTGGCAACACAGCAGGGGCAACTTTGGACCAATCGCGTGGAGACGCACTTGAAGCGCAGCCAATGGGAGAGGGGATGCATAGGCCTATGCAGAATTAGCAGGATGTAATTGGAATATCAGATTTGAGAAATAATATGGGAATGGTTTGCTCTGTGGTCTTACTCGGTGTGTTTAATGCTTATTTCGGTACGTGCAGTACAGCTGTGGTTGGAAAGATGTCTTCTGCACCAACACGTTATTAATAAACAACACAGGCATTTACAGCACATGCATTGCACAGTATGCAGATAAATGCATTGAGTGCAATGCGTTCTAGCTTCACTGGCTAATGGCCCTGTATGGGGGCAAGGCACTTCTTCTAACCAGACTACTGTAGTAATGTGTGTCTGCGTATGTAGGGGCCCTTAATTGCACACGATTGATGTCTGGGAACAGACCACTTATTGCACGGTTCATGGCGCCTGTTGTGTGTGCATTCTGCTTATTTTCCGTACAATCGATTATACCGGCCGGACTGGACGAAGAGTCCTCCTCCGATATCAAATATCCGCGTTAAATAGGAATGTAAACAGATTGTGCATCATCAAATTGAAGACGCTCAGATGTAAAATGCAGCGTATGTTAGACATGTGATTATGATTATATTGTATCAGATCAAATCTGTACATTTGTAACCACGGCAAAAGGGCATGTTATTTTATGATACAATAATATCTGACTCGTGGATATATTCTTATTTTCAACATCAATAATTGTACAGTTGCAATATTGAAAAAGCCTAGTTTCTCCTCTCCAAATGTACTGGCACAATAAATGGCTCTATTAATATAGTAATATTCCCTTGTTTATGAGACAAATGTTCTATCTGACCTGATTTGACCTGCAGTAATAAGACCCTCACAGT
Source organism: Forbesichthys papilliferus (assembly GCA_025399855.1). Classification (NCBI taxonomy): domain Eukaryota; kingdom Metazoa; phylum Chordata; class Actinopteri; order Percopsiformes; family Amblyopsidae; genus Forbesichthys; species Forbesichthys papilliferus. Next base: position 2,928 of record JAODOY010000971.1, read on the forward strand.
AAACAAATGTGTGTTTGTACAAGGCTACCTTATTCTTCTCTACCCACTGTAGGATGTTTCTATTTACAGTGCCTTTAAGTGCCTATGTAAAGTGCCTCGGCTCTGTGACAAGGATGCTTTTTATTTAGTGACCGAGCAATGTTGCAGTTGTGTAGCAGCAAAACTCACGTTGCTATGGACACGCTGAATACATTCCAGGTTAATTCTCCACAAAAAGATTGCTTTTCATTACATACTGTACAGTGTGTGTTTGGCGTGCACACACGCACACACACACACAGACACACACATGCACGAACGTTCACACACCTCTCCTCAGCCCAACATCAAACAGACCTAAAAACTAACTTCCAATATCCAAACGAAAGAAGAGCATCTGCAGGGAAGTCTGCTCATTGCAGCCATCTTTGTTGCATGCCTGGCGTTGCCTTGGCGTTGCGTCAGCCGGCAGCCATCCCTTTACCCCAGGTCTACCCATCGGCATCCAGGCGCGCCGAAAATTGAAAATGGAAAATGGCCGCTTTGTCACTTTTACGTGTCTCTTCACAGCGCTCCAGAGAGAGTAGCAGGCATCGAGCTACCGTAGAGAGAGAGAGAGAGAGGGAGAGAGAAATAAAAGGAGAGAGAGAGAGAGAGGGGGGGGGGAGGGAGAGAGACAGAAATAAAAGGAGATAGAGAGAGGGAGAGAGAGAGAGAGAGAGAGAGAGGGAGAAAGAAATAAAAGGAGAGAGGGGGAGAGAGAGAGAGGGGGGAAGAGGGAGAGAAAGAGAGAGAGAAATAAAAGGAGAGAGAGAGAGAGGGAGGGAGAGAGAGAGACATAACATATCAACATAAAATATTTAGTCAAACAACCCCCCCCACACCCACCTCTCTCCCCAGCACGTACGCAAAAAAGGCGTCCGCAGCTAATCACTGATTGGCTGGGACATCCTGTCAAATTCACCATATGAACATCTAATAATTAATGCAGACAAAAATAATGGTTTTGGCGTGCTGAGTGCATGAACACATTGATGGGCTTGTCAGAGTAATTAGCAAAGGCAGTTTGTCAAACAACAAAAAGCTCACGCACACACACGCACACAGACACGCACACAGACACACACACAGTTAAAAGAACCAAGTGTTTAACGCTCACGTTTGTCCACTTCTGACGCCAATCAGCAGAATCAGTATCTCAGACCGTGTAAGAAAGGCTCAGATATCTTTGTCCTTCAGCATGTTCACAAAAATGTGTATTTAAACACAAACGCTGCTGTCTGTCCATTTGCCGCTGTACATCCACGACACACATTTGCGTCGCCAACACTGTTAATGGAGCAGGCAAACAACAGTTTGGACGTGATTTGAATACAAATGCCTTTTCATCAGGCACAACGTAATAGCTTTAATGACGACCATTTGTTTATTTGGGGGGTATAAATGGCCAGTGGAATGCCCCTAAAATGTCTTTCGGGGATAATTTAATTTTTCTCCACAAAACTCAATAAACAAGTGGTATGAATCGCATCTTTTATTTTGCTGTGTATTTGTATTGCCACATGATGTGTGTGTTTTGTCTATTTGTATTGCCACATGATGTGTGTGTTTTGTCTATTTGTATTGCCACATGATGTGTGTGTGTGTGTGTATTTGTATTGACACGTGGTGTGTGTGTGTGTGTTTTCGTTGTATTTGTATTGCCACATGTGTGTGTGTGTGTATTTGTATTTCCACATAATGTGTGTGTGTGTGTGTGTGTGTGTGTGTATTTGTATTGACACGTGATGTGGTGTGTGTGTGTGTGTGTTTTCGTTGTATTTGTATTGCCACATGTTTGTGTGTGTGTGTGTGTGTGTGTGTATGTGTTTTGTATATATAATATATATAATAAGTGATATTTCCTGTGAGAAACACAACCACATCTTAACTAATATGACAACAGAGCAGATCAACCACATAGTCCTAGAAGGGATGTTCATCACATTACAACCTTCTCAAATACATCTCTTAAATCTATCAAAGTACTACACGACACTAAAGTACATATATGAGGTCTTCAACGTTTTTCGGACACCTTATCACATATGGCATAAAATATTTAGTTGCCAACAATAATGTCTTAGAGTGCCATGTATAAAAGCCATTAAAATAATTTTCATATTTAAATATTTATAGCACAGGTTATATTCATGTTAATGTATATTTTCTGACATTTACATTTTTGGAAGAAAATAAGTTTGGGATCAAATCATTTGGGGGACCCCCTGCAGTACCTCTGAGTACTTCTCGGGGTCCCAGACCCCTTGTTGAAGACCTCTGGTATACAATCGGTCCAACCCTAAACTATAGCTTGTGAATTCTCAAACTGCAAATATGGCAGTTGGAGACCCTCCACCCAACAGAGCAAATGGTCTGCTTTATAACTGCCAAGCATCAAAGGCGGGTTTAGCCATTTTAGAGAACACTTGCTAACAATATCCCTCCGCGCATCTTACTCGACGCCGCTTCACACATGGAAACACATTGTGAAGCAAAGCGTAGTGCTACGGCATTGTTGATACAAGCGAGATTCTGAGGCTTTCCAGACTGATTCTCACGGTGAAATTAAACTGAAGCTAGAGGCATCAGAGTGTAGAAGTATCGGTTTATTGTTTTCAACACGCACAGAGAACGATAAGCTAGCGTATTGCGACGCTGTTACGCATCTGTAGTGCAGTGCAACTACCTTTTTAAACCTTATTTTGGGGCAAAATTACCAAAACATTTTAAGCAAGTTTAATCAGATTTGACTTGCGATTGTATTCATGCAGTGTTTATGTCCCGGTGACCATTGAAAGTGTAGTTATTGCTCTCACCCCATTCACTTCAATACAGTCCCCCTAATAACTGCCTTGAGGCGTTTCAAAGATGGCTGCCTAAGGACTTAGCTATCAGTGCCTCTCCTCACCTGCATCTGACCCTGCCACTGGTTCCTAAACAGGCCTCCCACAGGTCTGCCTTGTCAGTCACTAGCAATTGTGATCTCAGCCCTTAATCTGGAGGAGCTTCTCTCTCTGCCCGAAAACTCTGCTGTAGCCCAGAGCAACACACACTCACACACCTACACACACCAAAATGTGCACACACACACACGCACAATAATGTGCACACGCACCTACATACACACACACATACATGCACACAGACTCATGCACACACACATGCACACACCACTGCCTCCATAACAGACAAGATAGTTTCTGACACCGTAGAAAAAAGCTGAGAAATGAGGAGGAGGGAAAATGTGCGTGCGTGTGTGTGTGTGTGCGTGTGCGTGTGTGTGCGTGTGTGTGTGTGTGCGTATGGGGGGGAGGGTTGAAAGCTGTCAGCCAGCCATCAAATACGCTCGCCGTCAAACCCGTGTCCATGTTGTCCCCGCTAGTGGGCTGGGTGGTTTATATCGGGCTCTTAAAGGCACCGTACACAATGTTACCTATAAGGAATGTAAACATAACACACAAAGCAAAAGGACATTTGTGTTTGGCTGATTATTTCCATGTTGTAACAATGCTTCTTGGCAATACATCTCATACCACTGGAAAGCTTGATAAGTTCCCTTTTTAAAGGTGCCACATTTGTAAGGAACATGGATTTGTGGGATGAGCAGCAGAGCTGACTATGTGGGTTGCGCCCCTTAAAAATGTGCCAAATCTTCTCTGACAATGCCAAAACAGCTTTTCTTGCTGTTGACTTGTCTGGTGGATTGGATGATTCAAGTCTGAGGAAACAAGGCATGTTGGTAATTTCATGTGTTCGTTTAACAAACAGGAGCGTCAGGAGCGTGTGGAAGAGCCATACACCGCCACAACAGCCTGGCCCCTCCTCTTCACGCTGGTCACCATGGTGACACTGCTGTGGGATAGCATCCCTGTTCCCTGTTACGGTGAGCAGGCAAGGACCCAAACGCAAAGACACCGAACATACTGTACGTTAACACTGCGACAAGGGCTTAACAACAGACACAAAACAGACCATTGGACAAAGATGGCGAGGGGCAGGTGAAACTAATAATCAACACGGGGCAGAAACTGTAACACCAGGCGGAAAACATAGACCAACACAGGGAAGTGACACTCGGACTGGAGGAACCTCAACAAAGAAAACAGAAACGACTCCCAGGGCACGGCCGGAATCATAATACCATTCTATGTGCAGGGTGGTCTGGGTGTTGGGCTCTCAGCTGGGCGGTTGTGGGTTCAAACCTCAGTGTTGACCTACCTATAGGCATCCTTGAGTGGCTGGAAGGTTAGAAAAGCACTATATAATCCATTAGTCCATTTACCATTCTTTAAGTCAGACAACGCGGTTGTTTGGGTCACTGTGGCACGAACAAGTGTTCACAAATGTCCTTACTTTTCGTATGTTGTTTAGTTCGATTTTTTCCACCGCACTTCATTGTAGTTATGCTGCGTTGCGTGATAAATATGAGACAACACTCACTAGGCACTGAATACATTATTTTTGTGTTCTAGTCTGAGTTATATCACCAAGGCATGGTAATAATTATATTATATCATTATAATTAAATATAATTGCCACAGGCATAATGGCGGATAATAAGAATCACATAATCCATGTCAGTAATTGTAATTCTAGGTTGTCTATCAGCGCAAAATGTAAGATATTCATACTTGTGACATAACAAAATGGAGAACACAAGTCCCTTAACCTGGCGAGATTTACTGTTGCTAACGGCTAACGGTACTATGAGGAGTTGTAGCAGAAGCAATAGAGTTTCCCAGAGTAAAGACTACATTTCCCATGAGCCCCATTACCTGGTCATAACAAGCTGGCCGGGCTATCCCGCGAGGAGGGTGTTTGTGTTGAAGAGGACAGTTGAGGGCCACAGTGGCAGATGATTCAGGCTCACACAACAATAATCTCAAGGCCTTTATGCTGTAAATCCATGCGTCAGGTTCTGCTGCAGAAACAACCAGGTTGCGCTTGCAGTCATAATACAGTGTCACCACAAAAACTCACCACACACACACACACACACACACACACACACACCACAGTAGCAGCAAAATATCAGCCACACCGCCACCATGCTGTGAACTAAGGACCGCTCACTACTGCCTCTTGTGGTGGACGCAAGCATTGCAATAACATTGTTTTGCTTTGAAATGCAGGGAGACCTGACCTGAGCTGTGAGCGGTCGGCGCTCACCACTACCCCTCCTTGCCCCGCCCTCTCTACTCCTCAAACGAGGAGTTTTCCTTTAAACGTTGTGTCGCTCGCAGGCGAGTGGGCGTGCGACACCGCAGGGCCCGGTGACTATAACAAGATGTTTAATTGTGTTACCTTAAATGCATAATGATGTGGTATTAATCTGCGGTGCAGTTTTTGCAGACTCGCCGAGCGTGTCGCGAACGCAGTGCGGTAAATACGGGTCAGCGACGGCTGCTGGTCTGGGGCGTAAAGATTAATTACGGTGGAGATTTAACAAGCCAATCTGCCGCTGCGCTGAATTGTCCTGTCACAGGTCGCGTGTGTGTGTGCGTGCACGTGTGTGCGTGTGTGTGTGTGTGCACGCGCACGTGTGAAAAACACACATCTAATTAAAAGCAATCTCTCTTAGCCTTAAATTGACTCTAAACTTTGTTAGGTTCGAGATTAAATATTTAATTGTGTCGTCATATTTAGAGATACGATCCTCACAATCGTGAACGGACTCTCTACCCCTCCTGAGAGCACACCCCTCCCTCTACATACAAAGTCACTGTGTCTGGTCTATGGGAACATTAACACGATCGAGGAGACCAACTTTAATTACACCCCCCCCCCCCAGAAACAGACAGTACCTCTAATGTGTCTGTCACACACGATTCCACGGGTCAGTTTAACTCAGTCACGTCACGTCAAGTATATTTTTATTGCACTCAGTCACATAATCACATGACCGTATTCACGGTTCACATGGCACCAAGCCACACCCCCCTTCACATGTTCACACATAGCAAAATGCATCCTCTGCATTTAACCCATCCCTAAGGGAGCAGTGGGCAGCCTCTGTGCAGCGCCCAGGGACCAACTCCAGATTGTTGACAGTTTTCACTGGTCACATGACACTGATTGGAGAAGGAAGCTTGACATGTTTTTAGAGAGATATAGAAAAACTGGAGCCCCTGGGGTTTGAACCCGGGACCTTCTTGCTGTGAGGACACAGTGTTGCCCAGGGAGGCAACGTTTCACCCTTTATGCAGCCCAGAACGACCCAGCGTTCTATGCAAGTCAATGGGGAGGTTTTCAATACTCCTGCCCATCATTTTTCTCTGGGGGAGTTTGAGTTAATTTTGAGTATATTACATTAATTCCCACGTACCTTCGATCAATCTGAGGCCACAACTGTATTTCTACTGTGAATTGTTTTGAGTTAAATTGACTTTGTTCCAGGCGACGCGTTGTAGATGTAGCTGCCTACATCAGCCTCCAGAGCAAAATGCCTTTGGAGACACGCCCACTAAAGAGACCAGAAGTGTTCTTTTTTATAAATTATCAAATCTTCGGGTGAAACGTCCTTAAAAACCACTTCCCGGAGAAGAAACCCTTCCAGGCCAGTTAGGATGTGATGGGTGCCGTGTGGGCAACAACCCCAAGCAGAGAGATATAGCCGGACCACGGGGACTCATGGTGGACCGTATTATCACCATGTGTTCAGTACCTGACAAAAGGTCAAGGTTTTGACTCCCTGACGGGGGCCATTAGTTACTCCACATTGGTATTCGCTAACGCACCATGTCCCGCTGCAGTGGGCTGGCTGCATCTGTAAGACATCAGCATGGGAAACTATGCGAGCGATGGATTAAAGTGGTGGCTGTGTGCGTGTGTTTGTGTGTGTGTGTGTGTGTGTGTGTGTGTTTGTGTGTGTGTGTCTCGGCAGGGGGTGGGGTGTGGGGTTGATACTATCGGTCCCAGCGAGCGTGGTGGAAGATGTTAAAACGAGATGGATTTGAACACATCTCGTTCCTTTGAAGGTTTGGGCAGCCTAGCGCTGAACTGGAGCACAAGCACGTGCGCGCACACACACACACTTTTCTCCTCTCTTGGTGGAGATAAGCATGTTTTATTTTGTTGTTGTTTTTTAAACTACAAGGAGCAGGCAGCTGATGCAATATTCATGCAGCTTGTTAAAGCCTATTCCTCTTCCGCAGCGCTCCTTACTCATACAGCGGCCAACACACATTATAGCCATGAGTACTAGTTCCTCCCCTACAGGGCTGTGTCTGTACTGCACACTGAGACATGACATGCGTGTCTGTCTGCCTGCAGATGTGTCTGTCTGTCTGCCAGTCTGTATGTCTCCCTGTGTGTCTGCCTGCATGACTGTCCACCCCATAATACCAAATGTATTATTTTATTTTGAATCCTTTTTCCAAATAATTTCAAGTTCATTGTATATTGTTTCTAAAATGCATATGTCCCATACTAACAACTGTTTTATATTGATCTTTGTATTGTGGCTAATGCCTATGTACAGATGTCCTTCAGTGTTTTAAAAGCCGTTCTGAAATTAAACTTATTATTATTACTATTAGTATTAACGTAAATGTCTAAATGCCACATGTGCAGTACTTCTACTGACCACCGGGTGTTGAATTCATAACAGAGCAACACCAGCAGAGCAACCGCTTCACTATAGAAGTGCAAAGCCAATATATTTCTTGCATGAGTGACTCTTAACAACATAATAATAAGGCTTGCAGTGGGACAGAGAGATGGGTTGTCCTGACCACTGAGATCACACAATACTTTCAGCCAATCGCGGGAGATCAAACAATTGGGTTGCAAGATTGCTGAGAGCATTTGGCTCAATGGCACCGTCAAGCTTTTTATCGAGCATGTGATGTACCTGGACCAGATATAATAAAATGTTCTGGACTGAAATTGAACGTTTTAGAAGACAAAAAAAAAGTAAAATACTTGTTGCCTATGTTTCTGCGGTTCCAGTCGCAAGAGTTTGACTCCAAATACGGCATTTCACATGGTCTTGTATTAAACTGGAGCATCAAACACAAAGAAGCTAACGTGTATGGAATTATTATTAAATGTGGTACATGTGAGTAATCAGTTACTTTCCAACCCTGGATACAGGTAACTAAATGTGTTTTTTGTAATCAGTTACTTTCCAACCCTGGTTACAGGTAACTAAATGTTTTTTTTGTAATCAGTTACTTTCCAACCCTGGTTACAGGTAACTAAATGTATTTGTTACAACTGAACCAACACAGGAAAAAGCGTGTGAAGTATTTAGCGCCACACAAACCAAGCCATTTTGTTGGTTCTGAATATGACAAGACAGTGAACTACCCCGAGAAGACACAGCATGTCCCTACAGCATGCTGAACTGCTGAGTTACAATAAGCCTCTTCTTCTTAACGCACAGACGTTTACTGTATGTGCTGGCCCCAGACTAATCTAATAAGCGTATATAGTGGCTCTATATGCTGACACAAGGTCTTTCCCTTATCATTGGTCGACAGGGAGTACATCCCTGCACTTACAGAACAAATGTCTACATTACATGCAGTGTTTATCTTGGGACACAGGATTACATCTGCTACAGTATATGTTCCATAAAAGAGGGCCCCCTGCTGCTTAATGAAGGCAGGGCCAGTCATTCTTGCTTGTCTTCTAGCTGGAATTAAAACAGTATTGCTGTGCGGTTCTCCGCGGCGGAGGCGCCTCACACCTTGAAGTGCATTGTGAAGCAAAGTGTATTGCTACTGCTTTGTTGATATGAGAGGTGTTTGCCACTTTGTTGATGTGCCTGTGTACGGAGCCATTGCTCTGTGGAAGTATCCGATTAACACGCACAGAGAACGGTAAGCTAGCGAAATGCAAGGAGAAATTTGTTGAATCTGACTAAATGTGCATTAGCTTACATGTAACTTACAAAAGCTGACTATACATCTTCAGTGTCATCAATTCAACTGCCCCGCCACACATGGGCTTTACATATTAACGTACAATTTCAGGTTTTACCGTGCATGACATAAACCTGTCAATCGTAGCCAACAAAATTAATTACACAATCAAAACCCAATGATGAAAGCTCATTAATTTCAGAAGAAGAAAAAAACAAACTGATTAATTGAGTAATAAAGCTCATTTCTGGCTTCTAAACTTAGTGTTTTCTTTCTCATTACTGCATATCATGTGACCAAACCCATGTCAATCCATCCATGTATTTGTAATATATGCATCAAATTCTTCTCATCTTTCAGATACATATTATTATTGATTGTTTTGAAGATTGTAAAACAATAACAGATATTGTAGGTGGACAGGCAGGAGGGCAGACAAGCATATAAATACAGTAGTTAGACAGACAGACAGGCAGGCAGGCAGGCAGGCAGGCACACAGGCAGGCAGGCATATAAATACCGTAATTAGATGCAGACAGACAGACAGACTTGCAGGCAGGCATATACATACAGTAGTTAGAGAGACAGACAGGCAGGCAGGCAGACAGGCAGGCAGACAAGCATATAAATACAGTAGTTAGACAAAGGCAGACAGACAGGTAGATAAATATAGTAGTTAGACACAGACAGACATATACAGTAGTTAGACAGACAGACAGGCATATAAATACAGTAGTTAGACAAAGGCAGACAGACAGGCAGATAAATACAGTAGTTAGACACAGACAGACATATACAGTAGTTAGACAGACAGACGAGCATATAAATACAGTAGTTAGACACAGACAGACAGATACAGTAGTTAGACAGACAGATGCAGACAGACAGGTATATAAATACAGTAGTTCTTCTCTCTTGTGTTCATCTAGTTTATAGAGTATATCACACTTTAACGACCAATAGTCAGGTGTCATGACAGCACACTTATAAACACAACCAAATCACTTTGAAATGTCTTGAAAAAATACAAGTTTATCAATTATTAAAAGCTTTTTGCAATTATGCATCTGCAAGCTGTTGATTACAAAAGCAATAAAATAGCCCTTTTCTAATAAAACATATGCATTAAAAGAAATTCTACACTTGGATTAACGTACAATTACATTGCAAGAATTACAGTTGGTGAGAATCTACACCTGTGTAGATATTCCATTCAAATCAGTTTCCAGCTAAAGCCTTTACAACAAATACAAGGACATTTCTAAGCAACTACACACACACACACACACACACATTGTATACACTGAATGTACATGTATCTGTGTGTGTACAGTATGTAAATACAGTATATACACACACATACTGTAAACTAAAAAAATATAAATATAATATATAATATAAATAAAAAATATGAAAAAAACATATACCCTTG
>JAODOY010000972.1:2500-10766 GCA_025399855.1 Forbesichthys papilliferus
GTCTCATGGCTGTGTGTGTGTGTGTGTGTGTGTGTGCGTGTGTGTGGATGCATGGCATCTGACTTCTACTGTGTGTGTGTGTGTGTTTGTATATGCATGCCTGTGTGTGTGTGTGTGTGCATGCATATCATCTGACTTCTACACTGTGTGTGTGTGTGCATGTGTGTACATGTATGTCTTCTGACTTATAATGTGTGCGTGTGTAGATGTACAGTATGTGTGTGTGTGTGTGTGTGTTAGTTAGCGCTTGAGAGCTTTTCTGAAATTATCTCAAAATTGCAAAAATGTGATATCTCCAAAATGTAATTTTATTTTTCTGCCAAATTAGCCACTATGCATATATATATATATATATATATATGTATATATATACACACAGTAAAAAAACATGAATAGTTTGCTTTCTTAGTATTAACAGTTCACACATAAAAGTACCCTGCAATGCACACTGCAAAAACAAATTTGGCTTGTTTAAAAAAAACAGGAGGTGCCTTGGAGTGAAAGAGCTGCACCTGGTGTAGCAAGGAAGCACGCCATAGCTCCCTCCCACTCTTGTTAAGGCTTTGCTTTCAATACAACTTGGCACACACCTCTTCAGCCCTGTTCTTGGCAACATGCCACACTCTTAAATTAATATTGCTAAGCTGACAGAGAGCTGCTGTGAATGGCATATTGTGTGCTGAGGCTGAATGGACTGATATGTTTTCAAGCCTCTTGTTATGGCCTAAAACATCATAAGCTCACATACTGTAGAGGGTACACAATATAACGATGGGCTATGTTGTCTATTTCTGGACCTTGTTTTATATAGCTTTACAATCTCCTACTGTGGCAGTTTTTGAGCAGCGTCTGTATTATTTTTTGTGTCGCGTGCATGTGCGTGTGTGCGTAGTGTCTTCACTGATGGCTAATAACTACACCTGCACCTGTTTCCGTATTGTATTTGGATTGAGACGTGTACATTCTTATGGGGTCTTTAGTCCTTAAAGACATTTCCTTTTCAGGTATGAGAGACATTTTACAAGTCGACAGTTTGTCAGACTCACATCCTTTTTTCCTTCAGAGTGTTTGAGACTATAATATGATTAATGGCTAAAAAAATAAAATAAAATAAACTTGATTCCGCCCCCTGGTTTGACCTACAAGAGAACTGAAGGTATCAGAGAACCCATGAGAGAGAGAGAGAGAGAGAGAGAGAGAGAGATGGGGGGAGAGAGAGAGAGAGGGGGGGGGAGAGAGAGAGAGGGGGGGAGGAGAGAGAGAGAGAGCCTTGCGGCACTCTGTGGGGGGTCTTTCTGCCTGCGCCCTCACTGATAAGGAGGGATGAGAGAATGCATGGATGCCAGCAGTATAGAGAGAGAGAGAGCAGGTGATGGGTAGTGGGGGGGGGGGCTCTATAATCACTCCGGCTGGTCACTGCACTGTATGCACTCTCGCCATCTAAATGTCTTTATCCCGAACCGTGTGTCTCACCTCGATTAAAATCTGATGGCCTCTTCTCCCGTTAGTTTCTCCTTTGACACCATCTCTCTCTCTCTCTCGCCCTCTGTTCTGTGGAAGAAAGCCGGATGAGTCAGAGGTCTTTATATAATGTCGCTTCACCTTTTCTTCTGCGTTTAGTTTTTCTGCCGCTTTTGTTGCTATTTTTGTCGAGATGCCTTTTTTTTTCTCGTTTCATTCCCCAGTTTTCTTTTCTAATTGTTCTCTCTCTCTCTCTCTCTCTCTCTCTTTCCAAACAAGGTGATGAGGTTAATTCTCTATTAGCTGGTCTCTACTATCTATTGTTCTTCCTCTGTTGCTCGTGTCAGCCTGTGTTCCGCTGATGAAAGCGTTTGATTGTGATCATGGCGTGTGTTTGCCTCTGCGTCTGTCTCTTTCACACTGGTCAGAACGCCGCCGTACTTTACATATTCATGACTTTACCAAACGATGAACATGGAACGCCATTGAATGTGGGGATGAAAGAGAACCGGCCTTCTAGAGGTTCAAAGCTACCGTCTGAAACTGGCAGTTAATTTGATCTCATGGTGCGTGCGTGTGATTGTGTGTGTGCGTGCGTGCGTACTTGTATTTGTGCGACCGATGATGCGCGAGAGAGAAATGCGATGACCTTCAGTGTGAATCTGCACCCTCTCTGGACAGAGAGAGGGCATCGCTTTTGGCAGCTGTACTAAGGAAGGAAATACATGGAGGGAGAGAGGGAGGGAGAGAGAGAGAGAAAGGGGGAGAGAGCGCAAGAGAGAGGGAGAGAGAGATGGATAAAAAAAGTAAAGTAGCCAGAGTAGAGCATGAGAAAGAGGGAGGGAGGGACACAAGCCAGGCAGAGGGGATCAGAAAAACAATTACTGTGGAAAGCAAATATTGTCTCGCTACAAATCCGTGTGTAGGCACCCAAAAGTTGTAACTTTACACCCAGAAGTACAGAACTTTGATTTGTCCTCAGCACGATGATAAGTCCCTGAAACTAGCCCGGTGAAATGAATCAAGAGTACAAGTTTGTTTTAATGAAGTTATACACATATTTTAGAGTTAAACAATATATTAAAGAATGTAGTTCATTTTTTTTGAAGAAATGTTAATAGTTGTCATAGCCATGTCATGTAGATGCATTTCAACCAAACCATTGAGTATAGAACAGTAGTATTTCAAGAATCAGGAGCTCAAATATCAAACCTTCCAGCCGGGAGTCAAACACCAAGACCACTAGGCTGCAATAGTCTTCTCTATCGGTCAGGTAGGGGTGGTCTACAAAAATATTGTAAACTCTAAACCAGAGGTCTTCATTATTTTCAGGCCAGACCCCTTGGCTGAACCCCTTATTATAAGTGTGCTTGCTTATTAAACTAGGTCAACAATCATGTGTAGGGTGCCCATGTTTATAAGTACTTTGTAATGTTGTACTACAATGCAAAGCCATAAAACAAACAGATATATAGGTTGCATTTATGTTGATGGATATTTTAGTGACATGGTTTTTGCTGTATATTGTTGGAAGAAAATAAAGTTTTGGATCAAATAATTTGGCAGACACCCGCAGTAACGTCGAGGATCCTCTAGGAGTCACGGACCCCCTGTTGAAGAGGCCTCTCTCTGCTCTAAACGTTAGAATCAACTTGTCTTACAGTAGTTTGCTTACAGTATGGACAGTGAGTGACCTCAAGCTAATGAGGGAACCCTAGTTTTCCTTTCCTTACACTGGGAATGAAGGCGTTGGAAAGCTGCTAGAGGAGAGCTTCACGGACCTGCACATGCCTCTCCCTGCTCCTCTACTGTTATAAATCAAACATGACGCTCTTTAAATAGGGAAATTAATTATTTACACTGCAAGCCAAAATACCTAAAGGAGGAGAGGGAGAAAAAAATTACTGACACCCAATAAGTCATTTTGAGGCCTGAGAGGCTGGCCACTCTATTACCATAGTCTAGATTTATAATGCTCTCAAAAGAGGCAGAACCAATGATGGAGATATTTTGGCCAGGCTGTATTATGGGTATCATTCTACGTACAATGGCCCCTACCCCATTCTAGAAGCAGAAAGTGTTTGGCAAATTCATTAGAGAGGATTTGGTCAAGTTTGTTTTCTGGGTGCCATGTTGATGTTTGTTCTGTGTAATAAGAGGTTTTGTCCTGATGAACTCACCCCACTGAGACAGACATATACCAACCTTTTGGCTGCCACTGAATCACGTGTTACCTAGCAACATACAATATGTGTGGAGCGGAAGAGGTACTGTAAACTGCCGTGACGTTACAACAACTTGGCAGCATCATTGCTTTTGCACATGTGGTGATTTGATGCCTCCAGGAGAGCTCTGAATCCAACGGTTGCGATCACAAGTATTTTTGCACCCAAATATTGTAGAACTTGTAATTCCACAGCAGCACATGGACACAAAGGCATTATCATTTCTGAGATTACATCTCATGTCATTGTGGTAACAGACACTATGTTTTACTGACGCATACATTCACTGTTGAATTTAATATGGGCACCATATTTGTTGACACAGACAAAGCACCAATGTGCTGTTTACTTGCATCAACACTAGCAATAGCAATGCTTTTTATCCGCAGATTGTTTACACCCTGGTGGGCAAGTGGACACAAAGGGGAGATCCACAAGGTCGCTTGACGTAAATTCAGCTCTGGGTTCTCATGCATATTGTGCCCTTTTCTCTTTAATACGTTTCCCTGTTCTACGGTGCAATAAATCTGAAGCACTGAGGCAATATTAACCTCTCATTTAAGAACTTATGATCGGCTGAAAACCCATGAGACGCCAGTATTTATACACAGTACATTTGGGATGCAACCCAGGACCTTGCACCAGAGAGAGGACTAAATTAAACACGTCTCTTTTTTAACCTATTTGTAACCTACAGTAGTTTTAATTTTGCTCTAGATTTACAATAATTGACTGAAATTACTATATTATATATTGATACAATTATTTATATATCTTTATATTTTTTCAGTACACTTCAGACATCTACTGTACGTATAAACACAGAAGTAGAGTAGGTTACATTTTAAATGTAGTCCGTTACAGTTACCACAATAAAATTATAATCCGTAACGTAATTTTTGGATTACCTAAATATAGTAACATAATCTGATTACTTTCCATTACTTTTAGATTACGCTAGTTCTAAACTGCGGCAGTAAATACTTTCATAATTCTGACAGTAGCTTGTTAACACCACCACTTTCAATCACTTGAACTTAATCTATATCTGCAGGTTTTAAAAACATGCTATGTGTAGAATAAATGTGAGAGGTCACTGTTTCCATGACTACAGAATGATGTACATCATAACTTCACCTGGATACAAATATGAATCTATATGTGTCCTGGCCTATGATATGCTAGTGTCGGTGGAAGAGAACATTATAGGTATGATTATGATTAAAAAAGATTCACAAACCATATGTATGCTTGCCATAATTTAGACCACATTTTTAGCCCCTTGCATTTACTCATCTTCACAGACAAACTATCCATCAGACAAAATTGTACCTAGTGTGATATGCATTTACATTCATCATTCAGATGTTTTCCTGCAATCCCAACATGTTTATAAACCCAGTGTACATGTACATATCCATAATGTTCCAGCTGTGACTTCTGATGTAGTCTACCGTAGCATGGGAGGATATGAAAATAAAATGGACAACACACATTATCTGTTCTCACTGCTGATAATTGTAAAGCCTAATCATTGAGCAAATGATGCGTGTGCTTGTTGCCAACAACAACAAAAAAAAAAAACATAAATTATATTTTCTTTGAACAACGCTATTAAATTAAATTAAACTAATCAAAATGAAATGAAAATGCTGATAGGTTGTGATGCGCACATGGCCATGGAAACGGCATACATATTGTGTTGTTAGAGCATGACATAGCACAGGTTATGTGACCTTATGAAAATGTAGCTGAATGAGCACCATGAAACATCAGAGGTGCCTACAACTCCTACTGTACTGGTAGACAGGCCAGTACAGTGCTGCTGTCCCAACGCCCTTTTTAAAGAGGCCTCTTTACCAGGAACTGCATCAAGCCTGTATAACCTGGGAAGAATGGCCCCTTGAAAAGATGGAGGCTACTGTAGGTCAGTGGACTTTAAAGAACAAGGATTTACGGTGGCTCCTCGTCTGTCAGTGTGTATAAAGTGCGTGTGTGTGTGTGCGCCCGCCGATGCGTCGTGTCAGAAGAGATTTAATGTTTCTTTGTTTTCTGTGTTGACTAACATTTTAAAACCTTTGAATAATACATTTTAATCATTATTTTAGCATTAGTTTGTTTTTACATTATAGACTGGTAATGTAATTGCTTTGTGGATTGCGACTAGGCATGGCAAAGACAGAATCCAACAAAGGTTATCAAACATTATTACAAACATCATTATAAGGCAACAAAGACAGAACTTTTAGAAATCACATCTTTGCAATTGTTTTTTCAACACCCTACAGTATCTAATTGTTTCCCTTACTAGTATGGAATAAAACTGGAAGATAAAACAAACTAGCTTGAGGGATTAAACTCCTCCTGGCACGATGCCACCCTCCTACGCATATGTTTATATTTTATGCAGTTTATGCAAATAACTAGACACCAATGAGAGTCAGATGATGTGTGATATGTGGCTCCCAACATATTGGCACAAAGTACTACTGAAAGTCAAAGGGTGCCGGTTTCATTGTGCGGACATGGACGTTCAGCCCCTGGCCCCAGGCTCATCCAGATCCCATACGGCGCGCTAGCTAAATACATTTAATTGCATTGGCCTGTAGCGCAGCCTGCCGCTCTCCATCTGACCCTTGATGCCTAAAGCTGGGCATACACTGCGCGACTTCGTGGCCGTTTTTGGCCCTATCGCTGAGTCATTAAGAGTCGGGCCATCATTTGGCTTGTCGGGCATCGTTTGCCCTGCGGTACAGGGGGTTGCGAGGAGCGATTGGGAGGCTGGCTGGTCAAGCTGTGGCAAGTCTTGCTTGTAGGCTTGCCTACTTCTTTGCTGTATAGGCTGTGTGGTTGACTTTGATTAGCTACGGTATACAGTACGCCTTTGTTTAAATAATTAATTTAATCCCACAAAAGTGCAGGGCTCCTCTCTTGACAAACACTTAGACACCGCTCTGCATTGACGTTCCTGTAGAAAGGACATTGACATTTGTGGTGTGTACATGCAGCACCCATGGTGCAAATACTTTCTTTGGGGTGGAGCACTCCTGTGGCTTGAAGCTGAAGGAGAGAATGTGGCAGGTCAAAACCACACACACACATAACACATTACACTATATTACTTTAGGCGTGTGCTGGTATTCAGACTTTTAACTTATGTGCAATAATAAAATGTATCTCTTGGGATTGATGTGGAGATAATTTGGGTGAGGGGGTGAATAGCCCTCACAGGAGCCTTTGCACAAAACTTAAATCAGAGTCTTCTGATCTTTGTTCATGTTTACATGGCGATTTGGAGCCTTTAAGGCTAGTTGTCTGTTGAGCAGGGTCGGATCTGAATTGAGAAGAAATGTAATTTGATAATGCACAAAATTAATCAAACTACTAAGAGCCTTTTATTTGCTCCTGTCAGACTGGGCTCATCTATTATGTACAGATCTATACGCCCGAGAGAGCGAGGCAGAGAGAGGAATAGAATGACACCAACCAGAAGAAAAGACATTTCATAAGATCCGCAGTAAGTAGGTAGATTAATGAATGTGAGACAATCCCCAAAATGGAGATTAATTTCCGTGACGCTGCCATCATGTTATGTATTCATCAACGTCAGGCCTGTATTTTATTAATAAGTCATAGATCTGGCCCTGTCCCTCTGCCCCAATGAAGGGATAATATGTTTAATTCACAAAGTAACAGATAATTTGAAGAAAGAGGTGATATGAATTAATTGAGAGTGCAAAGTAGGCGGAGAAGAGAAAAAGGGGGCGGCAGAAAGTGGTCATTGGTCTTAAGACAGGTTTTAATTATAATCATCTCTGCTGGTGATTTATGCTCTTACGACTTCACACATATGATTCATTGTGCTAATATGCTTATCGTGGTGGAGTGTGTCTGTACGACCGTGCTGTAAATTTAAGTGTCTGCATGCCGGTGAGTAAGGTTTTGACTTGCCAAGGCAAGCAGACAGAAGGCTATTTACTGTGTTAATGTGTGAGCGGGCACTAAAATATTGCTTCTGTAGTGTCCAGGGGTCCGACTACTACATATAGTTTCATAAAAACAGGTGCACATTAAACAGTTTAATTTAGCACGTTCACACAGGTTTCAACAATACAAAATATACCGTGTAGTATTTCACTTATGCTGCAGACAGAAATGACGTTGACAAGAAACGAGTCGTATGCAAAATGAGCATTACGCATACATGTGAATATTGTTTTTTAATAACTCTGTGAAATAATATAAACTGACATGTTGCGTTTGTTATCACAATATAGAAAAAAAAAATATTCTTATCATATTGTTGAAGAATGGATCCTGTAATGTCTCGTGATCCCAGTCCTGTGCTAGTCTCGTCCCTTCATGTGTTTACCTTGTACATCAAGCCTGTTTGCCCGTCACTCCCTGCCCTGTTTCTCAGTCTCGTTAATTCCACCCGTGTCTGTGTAATCATGTCTAATGTGATGCACCTGTTCCTCGTTGTTATGCGTATTCCTGTCTTGTCTACTTTTGCATTTAGCCCCAGTGTTTTCCCCGTCCTGCATTGGTCAGTGTTGCATTGCTCCCGTGGGCCTGCCTTT
>JAODOY010000973.1:0-13243 GCA_025399855.1 Forbesichthys papilliferus
ACCTTGTCACTGGGGTCTAATGCCAGTTCTCGCAGTTTCACTTTGAGTATCTCTCTCTGAGTTTCAGAACCAATGACAATTACTTCTGTTTTGTCCTGATTAAGCTGTAGACATCCCCAAGTGTTAAGAAAACACAAAATTTTAGAGGAATGCGGTGAGACATGCCTTACAATGTAGTCCCCGATGATTAGAGTTGTAAGGTCAGCCATGCGTTGACCACTGCCATGCAGAGGATGCATAGACTGAGCCCACTGAGGTAGCTGCGCCAGGCAGGCCGATGGTCAGACTGGATGGAGGAGGTGACTGGCGACTGGAGACTGAGCAGGTGGATGTAGCCTTTAATGTGTTCATCCGTGAAGGAGAAGGTGTGAAGGAGAAGACGGCAGGCCTCCGGAGGATATAGGGACGGGTAGTGGCTCTGGAGCTGGTCCTGTTTGTGCGGGCGGAGGATGAGATCTGTTTTTCCCCCTGGTTGCATTGGATAGAGCCTGAGAAAGGAGGAAAGTCTTGTTCATCCAGCACTGTAAATCTGTTTGAAATGCAGATGTCCGGTGCTGGGGGTGCACCAGCAGGTGGATTACCTCCATATTTACCCCGATGAACCACTGTCCAAGCTGAAAGTTGTCCTGGTGTAGAGCACTGTACAGTCTTGGGCCTGGCTCCCGTTCGCACCCACTGGTCTTCAGTGTGGGGCTGAGCAGGCATCGTCCAGGGAACAGTGTCATCCAGGTCTCTGCTAGTGGTCTGCCCTACTGCCGCTAAGGTGCTTCGAGATTGAACCTGCACCAATGAATCAATTTGGTGTCCTTCCTCCCCAAGCTGATAAAGCAAAGAGACCTTTTTTACCAGTTTGACAACTGTTTGGCTCAGCTGTAAACAGCTCTCACACAAAGAAACTGGAGACGTGAGTGGAGGCATGGCGGGTGTTAAAATGACGGGTGTTAAAATCCTTCGTCGCTAGAGTCGTCCTTGCTTAGCCGATAGTCTCTCTGTTTGCTCTTCAGGTAGCCGTTGCAGCGTCAATTCACTTTCAATCGTTGATCCGCGTTGTTTGTCGGTACCGGATGTAGCTAGTAGCTAGCGGCTATCGCTGAGCGGCCGGATTATTCAATTATACGTCTTTAACTTATTTTACTTTAATTCACTTTAGGGTTACAGTGAATCGTGTGTTTAGTACTTATAAATATACAGAACAAAGCAATGAACAATATTCCCATGCTGGTATCAACATGTTTTGCACTTTACAGCCCAGTCAGGCATCTAGAATACATCACATACTTACAATAGCAGCAATAACATGTCAACAGAGTTTTGCATCACTCTGTTTGGCAACATGACTGTTTCTTTTTAAGCATTAGAACCAATTACATTTTTGGCAGTACAGAAAAAAATCAGCACTGGAATATGCAAATGTACAGTACTTGTTGATTTGTGCACCTACATTTTTCACACTCAATCAAGAGAAATGCCTATTTGCAGTGCTAGAAGCCTTCCAACAGCACAAAAACCAGATATCAAATTGCAGAGCAGTCCATTCTGTCAATACATACAGTATGTGTGGTATAACTGAAAGTCAATTCACTCCATCTGTCCACAGGATGTAAAAATAATTAGATTCGACACATGCCTATGTGCACATACTTATAACCACATACTGTAGCATGTGTATAATACATGAGGCAGTATATTACCAAAGATTGTCATGAGATGAAAGCTCTCTCTCTCTCTAATAAAACAACATAGTGCTTTAATATATAATAGATACACTGAAAACCCTGACCCTACTTCAAGGAGGGCATCCAGCTCTGTTTTGCTGTGGTGGGATATTTATTGTCATGGTTTGGGTCCACTTGTCAATACAAAGCTGTTGTCATTGATGCCATGTATTTAGTTAAACACTTCTATCTTGATGGAAGTGGTCTCTTCCAGGATGACAATGCCCCCATCCATAGGGCAAAATTCCACTTATCTGATGAATATGATAATTCTGTGAATAATATTCTGTCTAGGTTATTCATACAACCTGCTCATAAGATACAATATAGCTTATAACAACAACCATAACAATAATACAAATACTAGTATACCTATATTCATATAGGCTAACATCAGAAACGATAATAACAGTAAAATAAAACAATATAAATAATCTAATCATAATAACAAAGAATGATAAGTAGTCAGTCAAATATAATAAGAATACAAAATCTGTTTGAGTCCAGTGGTTTGTGTATTGAGCTTTCAACATCAAGGTTGTGGGTGCAAGCCCTGCTGTTGGCATACCCAAACCCCTGTCTGCTCATACAAGTAGGGCTGCATTCTCCATTTATTTTTCTATAAAAGAAATTCAAACTATATAGCAATAGTCATACATTGCATGCAGTGCAATAGTGTAAGCTTTGTGTAGCCTAAATATTTATTCTATGAATACTGTACTTAAAATACGTAGGCTACTATATGGCCGACATGCTTCAAATGTCAATTCAATTGGATATGTTTGTGATCGTTATCAATAGTCTCACTCAATAATATGGGTTCAGAACAAATGCGATGAGTTGTTAGAATTAATAACGGCAACAAAAGCACTACCCTACTTGATTAGGATTAGAATAACATAAAAGTGCTTTTTCATCTTTTTTAGGATCTTATATTTCAGGTGAACCATTTAGTAAACTGTAGGCATAGGCTACAGGTGCAACTAGAGTCTACTCATATAGGCCTATTGAGAAATAGACCACATTTAAAAGTAGGCCTACTTTTAGGCTATAACTATGCTACATTTTCAAAATCCTTAGGCCTACTGTTGGTCTAATGTACAAGATTAGATAGACATGCCTTGCTATCAAGCCCATTTGACTGCCATCTGCCATCTATGACGTAGTCAACACGAACTATGCTTCTAACGACACCTCGAGAGCAGTAGTTTGAACAACACAATTTAATGACAGTGTTAAGCTTGTTCGTTGGAACTATGGTTTTGGGAAAGAAACACCTGCACCATTTAATGATGCGTCGTACTGTCACCAACATAGTGACTATGATTTTGGGAAACACTTGCGTCGCAACCATGTAAGTTGCTAACGTCTGAAACAGTGTTTGGCAGAGCTCTGCATTTTTTGCCTCCTTGTGGATAATCATTTATTAAAGATCTGTCAGCCAGCAAAGCTGTTGTTGATGCTAATGGATTTAAGCCCCCTTCTGTCTTCAGCATGCACTCCATTTACGTGCATGGGAAATAACTATGCTTGTGGCCTTTATACAGTGTTCATACAGTACAGCTTATACAGTATACAGCCGCAGAAACACATTACACTGTAGAGATTTGTCAGATTTTTACTAGTTACATTTTTTAAAACTTTTTTTAACATAATGTAATATGTATTTTGAGGTTTGTATTTATATATTTTTTCTATTTATGTGATATGTTTTGCATTTACACTATTACATTGTGCAATCAAAATTATATATAAATATATTTATTATATATTTGGTTTGGCACCATAGACCAATCTTCCAGCCAACACTGTTAAAAATACTTTTTACTTCACAAAGTATACAAATGCTGTATATACTATATATGGTTACAGATAAATGCAGCATACGTCTCAGTCAGAGGCTAGGTATCAGATATTATGTGAGATAAACAGTGATGTACAGTAGTAACAACCTCAGTTATGTTATACAGTAATGCCCCCCGTGACTCCAAATATCTGCCACACTGTTTGTTTGTTTGCCGTGGACATTGTGAGCCTAGAGCTGTTGCATGGGGAGGGAAAGGCTTGTTGGAGCATCTTGCTGTATCTTCTTATTAAAATGAATAATTATATAAATCGTGTTCTTTTGTTTTTTTCTAGTTTTTGCAACTTGTGTGTGCTGATTTCAGGTAGGTGCATATAGGATAGGTGCATATTGAAGTGTATATATATGGAGAACACAGACAGAGACAAATTCAGACAAAGCTACGACATTAATAATGCAGTCACCAATAACGCACCACTGCTCCTTGCATTGCCTCTCAGTTCCCGGCTCATCCTGCCACACTAGACTAGTTTCCTTTAAAAGTTTCACTTTTACTTCCTCCAACTATTAGAAAAGTGTCAGACACTGACACGTTTATCTTGTACAGTGTTCTACTGGGAGACTGTAGGCAACAGTCCATCAGTTGCCTATTATCATTTTTAAAGGCTTTTCTAGGTACCCCAAGCTGCATGAAGACTAAAAATGAGCAGATGGTTGTTAATGAAATTCTATACTCCAATACTGGGATACATTATAAAGTGAAACTTTCTGACCCTTACTTTAAAAATAACAGATCAGTCCATTTGAACATCCATCATTGACAACTATCATTACGGTAACATAAACATCCTTTAATCTTTGTCAGCAACATGCTTATTTTCATCGGTAATTACTGTGTTGAAAACTGACCAGTACTGCAATGTATTTGCAGCAAATAGATGCTGGTTTAGCTTTTAAGATGCCTCCAGGCATTCTTGTTTGCCAACCTAGCTGAGTGTTAATAGGCGTGTAAATAGGCGTACTACTCCCTAAATAAAACATTGTGTCCACAACGTTTATTTCAGATGCAGGTACTGGGTTATTTCTCTCGCTCACAAGGTGAATGCATGTGAAGCGAGAATGGGTTTGTGTCGGGCAGCTAGTGAGAACAGCTTGATTGGCTGACAGAGGTATTGTGGCACAGACGTGTGGTCGATGGTGGCTGTCGTGATGCAATAAAGAACTTGTATATTAATTGCCTGATTAATGACTGTCCAGCACAAAGAAACACTTTCAAAGCAGGAAAGAAGGAGGCATCTGGAGCACTTTCATATTTAACACTGAAATGTGTATCAAGGGGTTTGAATCAAACAGTAGGGGTGTTCACAAAGAGAGATGAAAAAACACTTTTTAAAAGTTTCACAGACTTCAAGTTTCACAGATTCCACCAAAAGAACATTTCAGGCATGAAAAGATGAACATGAATAATTCATGAAAACAGAAGGCTATTACCTGGTGGAATGTAATGAGCCACACTACAATAGCATCAGGACACTGGGAGACAATGTGTTTTGCTATGTGTGTGCGTTAATGTCCACTGTGTAAACAGTAACAACATTTTCATGCAGATGTAAAGGAGGAATCAGCGTTGATATTTGAATTCGATTCAAACAAAAATACCTCTTCCTTCAATGCCATATTGTGCTCCCTTAGAGGCTCTGCCCACCAAATTGAGCATGCATGGCCAAGGCTAAGATTTTGTTTGGTGTGGTCTGCATAACATTGCTTGTGTTCTCATTTACAGAGCCAGTGCACAGTTAGTGGACTGTGAGCAAATATTTGCTGAATTTGACAAAAGTATTAGCTTAAAATCACTGACTTATTCATTATCATCTATCAACAACACCTAAACCTCATCAAGTTTAAATTGCAGGTCTGATTGTGCGTAGGTATCTTACTCTAATTTATTACCTACTGTAATAAGAGAGCTAAGGAAGAACTCCGTTAAAGAATATGCTTTCAGTTCCCAAACGTACTTGGCAATAGTTAGCTTTACCGTCTCGCCTGTGGGAGGGTGAAGTGATCTGAGAGATACAGTGGCTATAGGACAATAGATAGATTGAGGAGGTTATTGCGAAAATGAAATTAAAGAGGTGGGCAATGAGGTGTTTCAGGACGGCTGGAGAAAGGTCGAGGTAATAGAAAAAGTTTTCAGTGGTCAGAAACTATGAATTAATTCCTTTAAAATGTTTAAGTTTGATCTGGTGGTGTGGAGAGATGTGAACTAATGTTAAAGAAGATATGGCAGTGACATGCATTAATTTTTAGTTAATGTCGGAACTACAGAGGAAGGCAAGTAAGAGGGTAATATTTAGAGTATTCAGTCTATTCTAATCTAAGTCTAATAGTATTTATTTGTATACATTCACAGCATTACAACTGGACATGTTTTTACATGACTTACAAGTGCATTTGTCAGTGTTAAGGTTTGGTGAATTGTTGTAAATCCCTTACAAAATGCAACAGGCGGTAAATCAACCGGATAAACGGGATCACCATGTGAGGAGCATCTGGTCTTTTGGTGTGTCAGTGGATGTCAGGGGGATAAACTCCCTTCTCTATAGAGATGGACGTGAAGACGGGCTTGTTATTAGGCTGAAAATGTTGCGCGTTCAAACATGCAAACGTTTCACACAAATCAATAACCATTCCATCATGAACAAGTCTTAGTCTTACATAGTCTATCGTCAATGTGAGATGTAATACTGTGATGATAATGTGGGAGCACTTTCTAGGAAGGTCACCCCTAATTCACAACATGTTATAAAGCAATTATACATTATTATAATATTGTTATACTCACTTTTGACTCACTTAGTTAGCACCAGCCGGGTCTGCCAATTGAAGTCCATGCAATGTTGTAGAGACGTGTCAACCAAGAAAGTCCCACTGCATCTAGGCAAATATCATCCACCCCTGGCACCTTGACACTGCGGAACTGCCCCACCACCTCAATGATATAGATTCAGATGTCCCAGGCACCTCCATCCCTGCGTCTTCCAAGGAGTGCACATCTCCCGGATTTAGTAGATCCTCAAAATTTTCCTTCAACTTCTCGACAATGTCCTCAGCAGACGTTAGCGTTTCTCTAGCCTTCAGCTTGGCGGGTTTCTCGCCTTCTCTTTCTGAGTTGCTGAATGATATTCCAGAGCAGTTTTGAGGCCAGCTAAAAGTAAATTTCCATGGTCTCTCCAAACTTCTCCCATGTCCTAGATTTTGCCTCTGTGAACAATGTGGTTTCCGTCCTGGTCGTGTAACAACGGTCATCATGTATCAACAATTGCACAGCTTTCAAACTAAAATATGGCGTACTCACAAAACTCAAAAAGTGCGTACACACAGAAAAATTCAGATGTATGAAACCATGTGCATGCAAGATCCGCATCTTCCCTTCATACATCCCAATAAACCTGTAGTTTAGCGTACGTGCACGAGTATTTCACCC
This sequence comes from Forbesichthys papilliferus, assembly GCA_025399855.1. Lineage (NCBI taxonomy): Eukaryota > Metazoa > Chordata > Actinopteri > Percopsiformes > Amblyopsidae > Forbesichthys > Forbesichthys papilliferus. The sequence continues at coordinate 7,004 of JAODOY010000973.1, forward strand.
CGCCTTACCTCATCCCATAACTGACTATGTAAATGATAATAAATGTGCCCATGTCCTCATCCATTGTCCAATATGCAATATCTCATCCAGCCGCAAAACGTGTAAAAAAAAATAAGAAGAGAACATTCACTGACTGAGGTAGATCGACGTTTTGATCACAGAGGTGGAGGGTAGGATACATTTTATATTTAGCAGTTTGTCGTCCGGCATTAGCAATAAAAGAAAGTCCACGAAGTGGCAAATGACTACAGCAGTCAATGCATCTGGTTCTGAGAACCATACCAAGTCAGAAACTATAAATAAATAGTTAGATATCAAAGTTGATAAAGAGAAGAATTGAAAGTGTGGCAGCTAAGCTAAAAGTGAGGGGACATTGGAGCGGGAGATTGGCCTGAGAATTGGAGCAGCAGAAGTGGTAATCACTTTACCGCACCGTTGTGACGAAAAGAGAGCTGAGCCGGAAGGCAAAGCTCTCGATTTTCCGGGCAATTTTCGTTCCTACCCTCACCTATGGTCATAAAGGGTGGGTCATGACTGAAAGAAAAAGATCACGGGTACAAGCAACCGAAATCAGTTTTCTCAGAAGGGTGGCTGGCGTCTTCTTTAGAGATAGGATGAGAAGCTCAGCTACCCGTGAGGAACTCAGAGTAGAGCCGCTGCTCCGTTGTGTCGAAAGGAGCCAGTTGAGGTGTTATGGGCATCTAGTAAGGATGCCTCCTGGGCGCCTCCTTTGGGAGGTGTTCCAGGAACATCCGGCTGGGAGGAGGCCTCGAGGAAGACCCAGGACCAGGTGGAGAGATTCTATCTCCACACTGGCCATGGGAACGTCTTGGGATCCCCCAGTCAGAGCTTGCTAATGTGGCTCGGGAAAGGGCAGTTAAGGGGTCCCTTGCTGGAGCTGCTGCTCCTGCGACCCGATTCCAGATAAGCAAGAGAAGATGGATGGATGGACTGGTTGGGTGGGGGGTGGTGGTTCTAATTGAGTAGTGGCTGCCCACCCATGCCTACCCGTGACTACGCGGCTGGGTAAGTCTTATAAGTGTCTGCGGAGTAAGCAAGGCAAAGTATTGCAAGGTATTTTCTAGCAAAGTTATACTGAACAATACTTGTTTTCAGTAATGATTATTTGGAAATGGATATATTTGGAAATAAAACTAGTCATCAGTTTTCGGTGAACTTTTGGCAAATGATTGGTCAAAATTTGATAGTAGCCTACAGCAGACCACCTTCCAGCTACAATGGCACTAACAATAGCATGCTGTCTCAGAAACAGTATCTTACATTACCATGCTTAGCACATCTCTCAATCCTTGTCATGTGTAGAACCGATTTGAAGCACACTAACTTTGCTAGTTTGCGCTGTGTTTCTCCAGTGTGATATCAGCAAGTGTGTCACAGACATAGCATTGTAACTACCTTTTGTGCTTAGCGTGGCTCTATTCAATTTACTTGTAATCGACTACTCGTAGGCTATCGTCATGTCACGTCAGCAAAGCAGGCGGAGCACAAACATCCACCGGCCTCAACACTCACTACTGTACACCAGCTATTTGAAACTGGCTTTTCTCTTTTCTTCCTGAACACAAAGAACTATTTAAATATTTAATCGAAATAAATATTTGTAAAAACACACTATTTGCGCTTATCCGAATAAAGTATTTGTCTCCATCCCTAATTGTTATACAGTCTAATGCTGTTTGTGAGTATAACAATTATTATAAATGCTTTCTGGATGTATGCATATAGCATTATAGTGGTGATCTTCATAGAAATGGTTACCAGTCATTGTATTCTCATAAGCAAGAGTGGGCCTAAGAGCACACTATTAGACCCAGCATCTAAAGTAGTGCTGAGATACTAGTAAATATAAATACAAGAAACATTTGGGGGTGGGGGGTGGAGATTAAAATAGCCTAGGGCTTGCTATGCTATCTTTCTTTAAAAGGAAAAGCAGCATATCCGCATGGCATGGGGACAGATACAGTAGGTGGGCAGTCTATCTCTCCATGGGCATTAGGTCAAAGGTGTTCCATATAAATGAACCTCTTTGGCCACCATCTTCACATTAGTGATAGCACCATGGTGGTCATGCCAAACTAGGGTGGTAGCACCAGGTGGGCTGGGCCATTCACCTATGCTATTCCCCTGAACTGTGTGTTATGAAAAAACCCTTTACAGCTTTACAACTTCTCCTTACATTCAGCTTGAAGATATAACCTGAACAGGTCTCACTCTATGTCCATGCTGAGCTCTTTACCAACCATTATACTGTATGTCTAAGAGGTTCCAACCTAAATCCCTGAGCTGTAACTGTATACTGCCTTTATGTTTTTCTCTGTCTAAAAAGAAAAATGCGTTGACACACACAGTATAGAGTGAGGGTTTTCTATGCGACAAATCCATTATCACCATGGTTCCGGTACATACTGTATTCCATAATGTATGTATTCAGGTCTTTCTGAGTGAATTGACTAATGGGTTTAGAGAGAAATACACCAAATTAAATTCACACATAAATAACACATTAGAATCTGTTAACAGCACATCCAGCAAGAGTTCAAATACTCCAGCCAAAACTAAATATATGTTAACAGTACGGTGGGAGCACAAATGTCTGTGCCACTGCTTGTCACAGGTGATGCAGAGATTGTAGTTTACAGTCACGACAGCTCTGTGTCTGGTCTGTCTGTATGTTTGTCTGTCTGCCCTATCCTGTTTGCCTGGGCAGGATTCTCACGGGAATGTCAACGTTTGCAAGCACGAGAAATGTATCCGCTGCATCCCACCAGTGAAAAACGTTGCAACCAACACATTTTACCTTTGCGAACAGAAAAGATGTGTGTTTATTTACATGTAGAGCAGGGGAAGTGAGATTTGTTTGGACGTGTGGTCACTCAAGTCATACTGTTTAGAGACATATTCTGATGCCACGTGTGAACTGACGTGCTTACAGCTGCATGTGAACGGATCATATGGACAACTGTTAATGCTACGTGCGAGCAGGGCCACAGCACTGACCTTGTAATGATGGAGACTAACTTGTCACTGAGTGTTCATGTGGGGTTGGGGATTTAAAGGACCCATTCCATGAAAAACAACTATTTGTTTTTGGCATTGGCAATGTCGATGTGACACAGACAAGTGCTTGGCCTTTCACTGTGCACTGTTAGCTCCCTGGTCTGTATTTGCCATAAACGGAAAAGAGGCAGCGAAATAGGCTTATACGAAAAGAGTGTGTATGTTACATAGATTTCTACAGACAGTTGGTTTGGTAACGCCCCTATGAGGATATGGCCTACATAGTTTTCAGCAAAATATACAAGCTAAGGACTTATGTCTGATAGCCAGTACACAAACCGTAAGTACAAGTTTCATGTTCAACATTTGCAGGTGACAAATCTGTAAATGTAGTTATTGATGCAGTAACTGGTAAGCTACCATAGCATAAACAACTAGAGTCTGCAGGACAGGCATATCAAGAGTGATGCACTGTGCACATCAGTAACTACATTAGATTAATATATAGGCTACTGTTCAGTAACAGTAAACAAATTAGAAATAGGCTGCTTAAATAATCTTGTATTGATTTACTTAACCTAAACTTTGCTTGTTTATATAGATGCACTCTCGGGTGTCAAACCTATATTGTATCCCCTGATAGAAACAGATAGCTATTTTTGGTACTGCAAGTTATAATGCTTTTACCTGTATCAGTCATATCATGCAAAGCATTTAACTTTGTGTCTGTGATAATAACAAAGATAGAATGTCTTTCTTTAACTTTAACCTTTCTTGTTATCACTTTCCGAATATCACTTTATTTTTTTGCTAGCAGCTAGCAACCTATGTATCATAACACAGTAGCAGCAAGTATGGCTGCAGTTTTATGCTACAGTATGTAACCCTTCATTCATTAATGAATATGTGCTTATGGGTATGCGGCTGTTTAGCAGGCAATGATGGCTGTGATGTTGTGCTATGATATAATCTAGCCTTCATTCATGATATAATGTGCTTAGTAGATATATGGATGATTATTAAAACGTAAGACTGTTCCTACACAGGGCTGTGTGACCAAGCTGTTGACACAAACAACAATAAACTACATTCTGCCTCCCATATCCTTTATTGTAGTCTGGACGATGAGGTGGAATAAATGTGCAATATAAACACCTTGAAAACACTGCTGAAAATAAACCATATGTGATTAAAAAAACATAAAACTATGTTCAAACCGTGTTTGAGTACTAGCAGTCAGCAGTAAAGCAGTCGTAGCCTCACGTCAACACAGCTATGTGGAAGTCGGGCCGGGGTGGGCAGTGGCTTGTTCATGTTAAAGCAACAGTCACTGAAAATGGACTGTTATCTGGGGGTCGTGGTATGATGGTGCTATTCTACATAATCTATGTGGTATTTTGATCTAAGCATGTCAACTACATTGCATTGAGAAGCCAAAGAACTGTCAACAAGTGAAACGAAGCATGAAAAGACTCCTTTAAAGAGTAAGCAACTGATTGACCAAAACATCTATTCCAGGTACAGTAAATAACTGATATGGTTTATACACTAACTTTCATGTTTAAACATTTTCTCAAATGATCGCTGATGGAAATGACAGTCTGAATAGCAAGGCACCAAGGACACATTATTCACTCCTTATACTGTATAATTGATTATTAGGAGATATAAAGCTTGACTAGATGTTTAATGAGGCTTCTTGAGTACCCATTATTATTACATAGCAACAAACACTTCAAAGCCAGGTTAAACAATGTATGAATTTAAATTATAAATATTAATGACCTTCTCTAATGAAAGCCTGCTAATCCACCTAGGGACTTCATGGATGGTGTAGATGAAAAGGCCGCTTATTTTTCATATTGTGGTAAATATCCATGCAGTGACAAGAATAATGAGAGACAAAATTTGTTTTAAACTAAGGGTTTAAACATATACTGTAGGTATACCCTGTCAAATGATTCACTCATGCACACAAACAATATTACAGCTCACTATGTGCATATTTCTGCTTAGATCAAATTTCACACTAAGTCCATGCACAATTTGTAGTATTTATGATATAGTATGTTGCAAATGTATAACATATTTAGCCCTAATGACATGCTGCCTCTGTTATTCCAACATAATCCTAACTATGTATCTCTTCTAATGTTGACTAATGTACTGTTTGTAAGTCGCTTTGGATAAAAGCATCTGCTAAATGAAGTAAATGGAAATGTATCTGTCACACTTGAGGGAAGATGGTCTACTGCAGACAATGACAGAGAGTCAGATGAAAAGCAGACTGAAAGCCTTTGGGGAGGTATGAGTTAAATGTTCCTGCATAGAAAGTCTTGAGTTTCTGCCTGCTTTCATTGCTCCATCCAGTTCCCAGTGTAAATGATGTATAGGACAATTTAGCTGTGGTGACTGAGTAGTGGTCAGCAGACAGCAAAGGCCTGCGTCTTTGACGGTGCGTGTGTTGAGTGATAAAACGGCCGCGTAACGCACACTGACAGAGTCCCCTGCGCCGCTCTGAGTACGGTTCTCATTCGGCATGGACACTTCAGCTCGCTGCTCTGAGGGCTGCACAATGATCACCTGTGACGACGGAAAGAGTCACATACCAATCTGTCCCTTGCACACACTAAAGTATAGTGCTCTCTGCAGGATAGTACACTTTTGAGTTGCCTTATAGCCAGTCATGGTCCATGGACGTACGGTAAATTATAGTGAGGTAACTTATTACCATTATATTTTATAAAAGTTCACATATCAGATTTCAGACTCCACATTCAATAGGTTGGGAGGCAAAATGTAATATACCCATGAAATTGCATGATTCTGCTCTGTCGCAGATATCACTGTACTGTATATCTGAGAAGATTGTCTGTCGGCTGCACTGGCATATGTAAAATCGGGTAAACCAGAGACAGTGCAAATAGATCTCTGGCATCATGACAGCAGATCTTAGTGATGTTCATCATTTTGAGAACCAGTTGAAGGTGCTCAGGCAGCGAGCTGTATAACGCAACCTGACAGCTATGGATATGGGTATTGTATTGGCAACGTAGTATTGGCACCTTGTGAGTTAGGACTGTGCCTTTAGAAACACACAAACAATAAATAATTCCAACTGAAAGTGTTTAGCTCATGGAAAATTATGTATTATCTTTTACCCAGTTTTATTAAATAGTTTGCACAACGCAGCCAGCATATGGAGTCTCTGAACAGCTGTTG
>JAODOY010000974.1:0-13243 GCA_025399855.1 Forbesichthys papilliferus
GGGTGGATTCGTCGTTACTTCCCTAGTCTCAGCCTCGTATGTTCTTTAGCACTACACTACTCTCATTGGAACAGAGTGCTGTCTGTATCTGCTTCTTTGGCCCTTTGTTATGCATCAGGCAGTCTAATTCTTACAATAGTGTGACAAACAAATAAGCTTCTGTAAGGATATCTAAACCGTTAAGCACAATCCTTAGTCCCCGGGTGAAGATGACCTCTCATGCCTGCCTGGTATTGCCCAGCAGAGCCGACATCACCGAGACCACACTGTGCCAAACGCCTGACCTTGAGAGATAGCTGCCCCCACTAGGTTCTCCTGCAAAGCCTGCTGTCTTCTTTCTGTAACTTTCCACTGATCTTAGTGTGTTCACTGTTTAGCAATATAGCATAATATAATAGAATAGCAATCTAATATATATATATCTAAAATATAAAGCACAATTTTCTACAATAGCAAACAATCTGAAAACATCCAAAACCCTTGCATTGTTCCATACTGTATAAGAATAGCCCACATCACGGTGAAAACGATTAGCACCTTAAGCGTGCTTCACAGCTAGGCTACAAAAATTCCTATGAAATGTAAATACTTTCATGGGCAATGGAAACGCTACTTTGTGGATACTTTGCATGCGGTTGACAGTTATGTACTGTATAGCGATGCTAAAGTAAGATAGGCAGCTGTTAGCTAACAAGTCGCTTATACTGTACTCTATAACAAAAGTAACAAGGTTGGCAGTTGTTTAATTACTTGCAGTAAATGTCCTGCAATAAATAAACACATTTTCAATCAATAGACTCTTATGGACGCTTTGGGTTTAGCAGTTTTGCTAGCGGGAGAGATAAATACATGGCCTAGAATACGGGGGAATTGATACAGCCAATGCTGTGGGTTTCTATCTGCGATCTTATTGCAGTGTTTCTATATTCAGAAAAACATTGTGGATTGGAGGCCAAATAAAATATCAAATGTTGTAAAGCTTGTCTGATTTTGAGCAGTTATATTTCATATTTTAAGATCAATAGCCGAAGCCACATAAGTGAGCTTCGACTTCCCACCATGTTTCTGTTTCCATACTAGAAAAAATACTATTGTGTGTTTTTTTTTTTTTTACCACCAACCTCAGAACTCACAGCGCAAAGCTTAGCCGACTGAGCTAATTCGTCAGTATTTGTCTACTGCCATGTTAGAAACGTAATATAGAGAGGCAGCATTTTTTTTTACTCGAGTTGCATGATGAACTAGCAGTATACTGTACGGTAACTTGTAAAGGTTAGAGTAGTTACTAAAACATAACCGGTCTTCTGTTTATTGACAAACATAAATATCTGACAGTCTGTATATTCCTTCACACATAAAATAAATAAACTAGGCACGACTCAAACATCACCTTGGCAGACTGTGCGCAGCAGCGTGCACAGCAGAATATTAAAAGAAAAACCACGGCAACCGTAAAAAATGTGTCGCAAAGAGTCATGAACCCCCACAAATCAGATTGTTATAAACTTACTATACTTACAGGCTATAATATAACTTGCTTGTCTGCTACGGGAAAAATACTATTATGCGTGGAGCTTTGAACCACCAACCTCAGAACTCATAGCGCAAATCTTAAACGAATGAGCTAATTTGTCAGTTTTGGTAAACTACTATGATAGAAACGTAATATAGACATACTAAATAAACATACTAAACGAAACAAAAGATAAGCATTTTCACGAAGAATAAACTAGCAAACCCGGTTGAAAAATGAATTAATACAAAATCTGAATGTAAATTATACATAAAAGCTACTATATCATGATCCTCTGTATCTGTAGTCTGCATCCCACGTACAGTTACAATAATAAAACTCTGGCGCCTCTACTGGCCTTCTCAAGTACTCGCGACGCGTAACGACGTCAAAGGCACCACTTTAGATGTCAGACATCTGTACATGGCCTGCAACAATACTTAGATAGGTGGTACAGGTCAAAGTAACATCAACATGAATTACAGGACCCAAGGTTTCCCAGAAGAACATTGCCCAAAGCATCAGACTGCATCCGCCGGCTTGCCTACCTTCCCATCCATGTGTTCTCCAGGTAAACGACGCACATGCACCCGGCCATCCGCGTGATGTAAAAGAGAAGTTGATTCATCAGACCAGGCCACCTTCTTCCATTGCTCCATGGTCCAGGTCTGATGCTGCGCATTGTTGCCACTTTCGACAGTGGACAGGGGTCAGCATGGGCACCCTGACTGGTCTGCTGCTACGCAGCCCCATACACAACCAACTGCGATGCACTGTGTATTCTGATATAATTTTATCAGAACCAGCATTACTAGCTCTTAGTTACAGTAGCTCGTCTGTTGGATCGGACCACACTATGACCCTGTCGCCAGTTCATCGCTTTTTCTTCCTTTGACCACTTTTGATAAATACTGACCACTGCCGACCGGTAACACCCCACAAGAGCTGCAATTTTTCAGATGCTCTGACCCAGTCGTCCAGCCATCACAATCTAGCCCTTGTCAAAGTCGCTCAGATCCTTACTCTTGCCCATTTTTCCTGCTTCTAATACATGACCTTTGAGAACAAAATGTTCACTTGCTGACTAATATATCCCTTGCTCTGACATGTGCCATGATAACAAGATTATCAGTGTTCACTTCACCTGTCTGTTGTTATAATGTTATGGCTGATTGGTGAATTATACAATAAATGTCAAAACAAATATATAAGCAAATCAACTAAACCACAGGTTCAAACCTTTCAGTAAAATGTGTCTATAATAAAAAAATAATTTAACTGCTGTGTATGTTGAATGTGTGGGGGAGCATGTTCCAGAGCCTAAAAGCTGATAAAAAAAGCCCTAACACTCACAGTTGATGAAGTTAATGAACTTCATCAACTGAAGCCTATATTAATCTATTGTAGATATTGTGCAAGTCATTCTCTTGATACGCCATTGCTGATTGTCAAGCACAATATGGTCATATCCTCAGGGTTTTGCCAAACAACCTGTGACTAGCACTTTGCTTCTTAGACCGGGAAGGTCACGTACGTCTCTGTCACATCAACATAACTATTTTTTTTAAAATATCAAAAACATTGGTTTTTTTATAGAATGACTCCTTTAAACTGAAAAGATAGGAAATTGCTTAATTTGTCAATGCTAAATCCTAAGCAAATTCTAAGCTCTGATCATATTTTAAGTTAAATTCACTCCTCCCCCGTCCCTGGTAGCTGGTAGCTGGCTGCACAATTAATTGAATATCGATCTCTATTACAATTTTGGCTTCAACATTTAAATGAACATGATCGACTGCGATATTTGTTTAAAATATGTACTCTGCCATGTATCAAATCAAGCGCTTCCTAGTCACCCGCCAAAAGCAGCCGATTTGGCTTCGCGCGCACCTTCCAACAACAGCATGTGGATGTACAAAACCTTCCTGGGTGTTGCGAGGCAGCAATCCGAGTAGAAAAGAAATAGAAAGTATGGATGACACGAGAACCGATACTTGGGTACCAAGTCGATCCCAAAATTCTGAAAATATGATAGTACTCATTTTTGTACAGTACCGAAGGAGCACCGACCGCGATCTGTGAATGTTTACCCACCCTAGGAGCACTCTCGTGCGGACACCGAGTCACGGAGGGGACGGTGGTACTTCCTCGGAGCCCACTCACTTGTATTGGTATCAACTACTTAATTTCTGGTATCGTGACATCCCTAACAGAAAGAGAGCAGACCGGCAAAACAACAAAATGTACGACAGCAGCAGAAGACTTAGAGCTTGTCCCTCGAAAGGGATCATCGTCTGTTGTTTGGAAGTATTTTGGATTTAGGGCAAGTGATGTTCAGCAAGAACAAGTCATATGCAAAGAGTGCTTTCGAATTGTGTCGGCGCCGCTGTTACGGTTTCAGTGGTGACCATGTCAACTGGTGATATTTCCAGATGCAGCGTAGGCATGCCATGTGGATCTATGGCCCATAATGATTGTGTAGCTGACTGTGTCAATGCCTGTAAGAAACACAGCAAACGTCAATAAATGTAGCACAAGATAAAAGTGATTTTCGTGGTCTGTTTAGAATGTGAGTGCAATAAAAATACATTGTTCATAAAATCAATAAATAATTGTGATAAATAATCAATCTCAATTATGATAAAAATAATTGTGATTAGCATTGTGGCCATAATTGTGCAGCCCTACCTGGTAGGTTGGGTTTAACCAATTACATTTACATGTCTCCAGAATGGGCTCTGCGCTGCTTTCCCGCTTTGATGTGGTCTTTCTCCTACTGGATGTGCCTGAAGAGTCACATGACCGCTGCCTTTCAGAGCATGTTATGGCGTTCAGGACAGGAAGGTGCGGGGCCAGCAGCACTATGGATACCAGGGCCAAAAATAGAGTATTGGAGCGCTCCATTTTGCTGGAACCATCAGACATGCCCTTGTCTGAACGTCTGCAGGTTGAAATCCATGAAAAAAAATCTACATTTTGTTGTTGTGCGTAGTAGGGGTGTAACAGGACAGGAAGCCACACAGAAGTCATACAGAACCATTACAGTACGGACATAATAAGATGTATTATATATGGTATGGCTAAAATTGTTTAACGGAATCTGAAACCAAAATTCACATGCACTTTTCTTGAGGAAATGTACAGTACACGCACAAACACCACTGCTATTAAATAATCATACATCAATTTTTCTTTATGCATTTTTTAAAATCACTAAAACAAATTATTTTCTTACTGTATGACTGTAATATTAGTGTAATGCCCAGGGGTGCGCCGAAGGGCGGCGCATCCCTTTACCGGGTTTGACTCACCGGTATGCATACCAGCTGGCGGTGGAAGCCCTTGCTCCCAGCGCCCCACAATCGGTGGATTTCTCCGAGCCGTGTGGGTGTGAAGGCATATAAGGCTGGAGGACTCCTTTTAGTTCATGGGTTATTGTTTTCTCTGTTCGCTTTGCTGTTTGTTCGTGTTTACGCAAATGTTACGCGCGTTCCTTTGTTCTGAGTATTCCCTGGGTATTGCTGAGCAGTGGCTACCCTGTTTATGTACTCCTGTGTGTCTTTTGTCTGTCTGCACTAGCCCTCACACTGCACTGTTACAGTTAGACTGTGTGTGTGGATACATGTAAGTGGAACACCTCCCAAGGGAGGCGCCCAGGGGGCATCCATACTAGATGCCTGTACCACCTCAACTGGCTCCTTTAGACGCAAAGAAGCGGCAGCTCTACTCAGAGGTTAAAGTCAAGGTCAGGCGTAGCTGACGTCTGACCTGACCAGCCAGGTGGATCGGGAGGCTTCTGTGGCCCAGCATCGGAGGCACATAATGGGCTTGGGCCGAAACAGGAAGCTGCTGGAGATCAGCAGTGGAATCTGTAAGCTGTAGAAGCTGAGCAATGGACAGGAGGCTGCTGTATCACAGTGGCGGATGGGTTAGGGGGCTGCTGTAAATCAGCAGAGGTGAGAGGCTACTGCAGCAGAAGCTAGGAATGGCTCAAAGGACAGGAAAGGATTGGGAACAGGCTGTAGAGGAGATGAGGCGCCGGGCATTAGAGAGGCCTTTACAGTGCTTGGCAAAGGAGAGGCCTTAAACCATATTTTACCTTCAAAGACCGACTAAAGTTTCCCAGTAAGGTGACTGCTGAGGATTCTGAAAAACTGTATCTGGCTGGGGGCTAGCGGGCCATGTTGCTAGCTGCCTCGGGTGGAGAGCTTTGAAGAATGCTAGTAAACCTGAAGCTAACTGACCTAGGTGCTGGATTTGGCAGGGGGCTAACAAACTGAATGTAAGCTGACTGGGATGCAGGATTTAGCAGGAGCTAGCAGGCTTGAAGCTTGCTGATTCAGCAAGCATGTTTTGCAGAAGGCTAGCAGACCATTCGGGCTGGAAACCAGCAGGCTCTCTGCCAGATGTAGGTCGGGAGCTACTCCCAGTTTGCACACTTTTCTTGCGCTTTGCGATCTTAACCACTAAACAAATACCTACACACAAAGCAAAAAGCCTACACTCAATGTCTGTGGTGTCACAATACAGAGAGAACATAACATGGATAGTGTGCATCACCTCAAGCTCCTGAAGATAGTGTCCGCTGGGTCCATGGTTTTGGTCAGATCGTACTGTCAGGGTTTTCTTATTAATGGACCCACATGCAGACACAGGCAAGAGGCAGAACACAGGAATAAGCTAAACTGCTTTAATGAAGGTATATTACAAGATCTACAGAAATACCAAACTCAGAAGGCACAGCATTGGCCAGCATTGACAATCTGACAATTTGACCTGAAAAACACACTGATTTAAATACATAGGAGGAGGGTAAACGAGACACAGGTGGATGAAATGACCAATCAGAGGAGCATGAGGAACACAGGAAGTGCATTTCACAGATGCATGAGGCAAGGACTACTTTAGGTAACATTTCTAAACAGAACCAAAACGATAACGGCAATCCTGTCAGAAAAGGTAATTACGTCCTTGCCACCTGTTATGTTGATGGACCCTCAAATTTTGAGTGTTCTGGCCCATCACACGTGTTGTCAAAGTTAATCCTAATGCAGATGTGACTGCAAGATCAAAGACAAAAAATACAGTTCTTACACATGTGATCCAATCCAACCAAACTCATACCCAACGATGATGACCAAACCATGCTGTGACCAGAACTGGGACCTCTGTGTACTGTTACACCCCTAGTACATAGTTTAAATTCTTAGTATATAGTAAAGTAGTAATCCAAGTAACACAGGAACATAAACTTCACTTTTATCTAGACATTTATGTGCAGATCAACATAAATTTGCAATAGGAAAGTAATGCCATATGTTCAATAATTAAAATCAACTACCTTTAGCTCTACAGTTATATTGTGCAATACTACAGAGCCTAATATAAAGTACATTAACAAAGTAAATTGAGGTTGTGAATTTGGATAGAATGTAACTATACAAACATGTAACCGCCAGAGCCAGAAATGTAGTTTAGGGAAATGTGTTTGTAGGTCCCTGCAGGCGAGTCAGTGGATGTCATACCTGCTTCCTTGCTAAGGAAGTATATCAGCTACGCCCGGCAGTATGTGCACCCGTCTCTTTCCCCTGAGGCTGCACAAACACTCCAGGAGTTCTATCTGTCGCTCAGAGCACAGTCCCAGACAGTCGACGCTACACCCATCACCACCCGGCAGCTCGAGTCTATAATCAGATTGACAGAGGTACCATCTTACTCCCCATTAATGAAAGCATACATTTTTATAATGTGGTTTCTAGTTGTGACATTTCACTGATTCCATTTTAGATGTTGATCCACTTTGTTTTGCATTAGATGGTGAACTGGAATATATTGAATGTGTATAATCCATAGGGTGTGTATATTGTAGCTGTTTGATTTCTAAAATATTTAAAGATTCACTTATCACTTACTTAATGTAGCTTTAATTTGAACACATTTTGTTTTTTTGTGACATGTCTCACATATACTGTAAGTATTGTTGAATATTAATTAAGTGGGTTGAGAGGGGTGACAGAGTATCAAGGGGTCCTTGAGCAAGACACCTAACCCTAACTGCTCCCAGTGGTCAGGTGGCACCTTGCATGGCTGACATAACCATTTGTGTATGAATGTGTGTGAATAGGTGAATGTGAGGCTATATTGTAAACCATTTTGAGTGTCCGGAAGGCATTTATTTACAGTACTGTATAGTACAGGATCATTTATTAATAAGGGCTGTCAACAATTAAAAATTTTAATCGTAATTATTATGTTTATTAATCGCAATTCGATTGCAAGTCGATATTGAAAATAGGCAAATGTAAAGACAAACTTTTTTTCTTTGAGGGGTAAAAACTGCAAATTCCTTACAGCAGATTACAATACGCAGAGGGCTTGTTTGTCATTCGCTGCTGAGGTCGTAATTATGTATAGTGGAATAATTACAACCTGAGCAGCGAACGACAAACCGAACTTAACATAGAAAATAGTAGTTTGCTACCGTTTTTTTTAATCTATTAATTTTTCTAGCTGAAACATTGTTTTTAATGTCATTGATTGATATGTTGCATTCATTGCTATAATATAATTAATCCACGGAGACGTGCAAAAATGGTGTGACCATTATTAGCTAGGCTAAGGCTACAGAAGCAGCTGCAGGTAGATGGTTGCTATGTGTGTGCGCGCAATGCTGCTATGCGTACCCTCGGTTTTATACGATTCCAGTTCCAAATTGATACTTTTAAAATGGTTCCGGTTCCTAAACGATGCCTGAACCGGTCATTTGTTCGTTGCTATTATGATTCACAGACAAAAGTTAGCCTCATTCATTTTATTTGGAGTCGTGACAGCCCTCGCGGGGTATTGTGGGATAGCGGGGGGTGCGGACCTTCTGACTAAGGCCGAAAAAATATCAAACCGAACAAACTTTTGCAAATTTGAACTGATTCGCGAGGCAATGTCCTATCAGGAGAGAGAGATGTCTTTTTTTGTTTATGTTGCGTCGTATGTATGCGTCAAAGGTTCCTACCACACATCTGTTCCTATGGAGAAGAATAGATTTTGCTGTGTATTCATAGCTAGAGGTTTATCAAATGTGTTATAAGATACAAATGTTAAAAAGCATGGGTGGTTAAATGTGTTGGAGACAGATTTTTGGTGTTGATCGTGGCTGTAAAAAAAAAACTAGCCCAAAGCTACGTTGCTATATTACTGCATATCACTCCTTTGTTATTGCTGTCACATGTAGAGAACCGTGTTGTGTATACATACTTTTAAAAGAGTGTATTTAGGTCTGTCGCGATAATTACTATATCGCCTTATCGTGCGATAAATGGAAATGACCTTGACCATTTTTCTGGCCGCGATAATATTTGCACGCGTTGCTGACATAAGTTAAAGTGCTGCGCTGCTCCTGTGCTAGTCACTTGTCTCTCTCTCTCGCACTCTCTCTTACACACACGCATACAGAGCAGACAGTGACAGCTGATTACAGGTTCCTAAAGGCCAATGAGTAGGCTATATTGTATTGCTTGGGTAAAGGTATTTTTCCCAACGACTGCATTATTCCAGCCAACTACATTGAGAAGATTGAATGCAAAAATACAGCATTTGTTTAATTTGTTTCAATGTTTGTAGACTATCTACTTTGCCAAGCAATGAAATGGGTTTAACCAATCACAAGGAATAATTAATGTCACGTGACTATAGCGGAACAGAGGTGCGTTTAGAATTAATGAACCTTTTTCAGTTCCATGCGTGAGCTCGCAGCAAACTGTTTGAGGAGGTATAGTTCTTAGCGAACACACTGACGCTGAACGAAGGGCGGCAGTTTCAATCTAATATGTTCAAAAGTTCAACATTCAAGGTTAAAGCAAACATGTTCGCCAATTCTGAACTCACCTCTATCATTTTGATGCTGGTTTTAGAATATCCCGGTCTACAGAAAATATGGAATACGTCGCTGCAAACCTGAAATAATTATAGTAAGTTGACATTTTGCCGTTTCCTAATAACAAATGTGAGTTTGCTTTAAAAAGCACACTACTTACTCACATAGCCTACGATCTCCCAAACATATGAACTGCACTTTCATCAGCACTTTCATCCTAAAATACTGAATTTGAATTTACTGCTCCGTCTGGACAAAATCATTGTCGCTTGTGTATGGCACATCAGTACATAATTCACAACCAACCTTTACCACTACAGTGTGCTTGTTTTGAATATAACATGTTTCCCGTGTTTAAGTTAAACTTCTCCCTGCTTCCCATCTCGACTCCTTGGATTATGCTCATTCCACACCTGTCTTATCTTGTCTGCCCTTAAAATTGACAATATAGTTTCTTGATTATTTATTGGACAATTAATCGGCCAACAAAAAACTTATCGTGACAGGCCTAAGTGTATTAAAAACCAGGTTTTTACACTGAAACAAGGGGCACGCCCACAGGCGGACAGTGAATGGCGAACATAGCGTGAGCAGGTGAAATGCAGGTGTGCATATTCCTTCCGCCTTCGCCAGAAGGTCTGCATCGCCAGCTATTCTACAATCCCCCACGAGGGCTGTCACATGATAGAAAATTAATGGGGGAAAATTTTCGCCATGCAAATTTTATGCATGCAAAATGCAAAAAGTGTGCAGTGCCCTTTAGTATTAAATGTTCTGCTAATGCTTTGTTTACATCAGCACGCGCATGCCCAGTGTACCTGCCACGCGACACGTGTAAGTATCAGATAATTTAACAGCTAAAACGCACATTATTTTAGTTTTTAACCCCCGTTTTAAAACTAAAACATAATGTAGATTTAGTCTAAGTGGCACCAGGTTTTGGTACCCAACCCTAGTGGGGACACAGCAACGAGAGAAAACAGTGATGCCTGATGCTTTGGATTTTCCTTCAACTCATTGCCATATTATTGCAGCCACTGGTCAAGTTGACCAATCGCGGCAGCCAGGCTAAAATGACCATCAGGCCACCGGGGAATCTAGTAATTTGGAGATGGTTGCGTCAACTGCGTTATATATTTAACGCGTTAAACATTTAGAATTAATCGCAAAGAGGAACGTGTTAACACTGACAGCGCAATTTTTAACATAAATAAACTCAGCAAAAAAAGAAACGTCCTCTGACTTTTAACCTTTTTTACTTGCAGTAAAGTTAATGTGTGTAAATATTTGTATGAACACTTAGAGTCAACACCAAAAAATATATCAGATATTTGACTAACAGAAATAGAATAATGTGTCCCTGAATGAAGGAGGCTCAAAATCCAAAGTACCAGTCAGTAATCTGGTGTGGCCACCAGCTGCATGAATTACTGCAGTGCACCTCCTCCTCATGGACTGCACCAGATTTGTCAGTTCTTCCTGTGAGATGTTACCCCACTCTTCCACCAAGGCACTTGCAAGTTCCTGGACATTTCTGAGGGGAATGGCCCTAGCCGTCACCCTCTGATCCAACAGGTCTCAGACGTGCTCAATGGGATTGAGATCTGGGCTCTTCGCTGGCCATGTCCACAATCTAATTGATCCATATTTAGGTGACACGTATTGTAAATGGTACCGTTTTAGTTGGCTAACACAGAACACTGACGTCACTGTACTCTTTGTGTATGTGTGTAGGCTAGAGCCAGGTTGGAACTGAGAGAGAGTGCTAGCAGGAGCGATGCAGAAGATGTGGTGGAGATTATGAAACACAGGTAACGACACTAGCTACAAGTGTTAAATGGCTTCACCTCACCTCACAGATGTTGTTTTGTTCATGCATGCAATGTTTTAAGTTAGAACTATGTTAGGGCATCGGTGCTTCAGGCTCAACATTTGTGCTTCAGGCTGTATTTATGCCACTAGACCAGGGCTCCAGGCTGACTTTTTCCACTAGTAGCACAGGTGCTCCTTACTGAAAGTGTTAGAAGCACCAGCACAAAATATAGGCGTACCACTAATCGACATGTTCATTCATATTTATCTGATGTTTGTAATATTCATTTTTCTACCTTGAAGATTTCAGTTTGTTTTTCAATTTAATTGTTATTGTCATTATAGGTCACATTAAAGTTGGAAAAAGGTCTGACATGATTTATCTTTGTCTCATTTCTTTACATCACAAAAACCTGGCATTTTAACAGGTGTTTAGACTTTTTATATCCACTGTACAATAAAATAAAATTACGTTTTACCTTTTATTTTTTCATTGTTTTGTGAAAGTATACACTAATTTATACTAAAAACAAATTGGGAAAATACATGATTTGCCATGAAAGGAAGTTGGTATAACTTCTGTGTACATGCTCAGAAATGCACCAAACCGCACACGTTTGATAAACTTGCTGCCCTAAAGACATCCATATGCCAATTTTCACATAAAGTCATAGCGCCACCTACTGGCAACGTGAAATTGCAACAGGAAATTTTGTGAAGATTCTTGAGTTTTCGTTACATGGCTTGTCTGGGGCTTGGCGGCGAAAGTACACTTTTTTAAAACAGTTATAACTTCTCCGTAAATGCTCAAATCTGTACCAAAACTTTAATAGATTCATAAGTTTCCCATCTTGAACACATGTGCATGCCAATATTAACTTAGTCAGAGTGCCTCCTACTGGCAATAGGAAGTTACCCTTCAACAAAGCAGCCCGAAAATGTTCTTGGTGCAATTCCCTAAACCCAACAGGAAGTCGCCATTTTAAATTTCATGGTCATTTTTTGGCGATTTGCACGCTTCGTACTTCAACAAACTCCTCCTAGAGAATTCAATCAATCGACTTCAAGTTTGTCCAGTGGATTAATTTTCTTTTTCTGCAGTTTGATCGCACTTTTGACTGCTTTAACATGCACGAAAACTCACCAAATTTTGCACACACACCTCTGGGCAAAAAAGTTAGTATATTATTGGTCTCGCGCATGGGCGTGGCAAAATGGCTCGTTTGTGCCCCCAACAGAGCAGTTCCCCCGACAACTTTCTACTAGACGTACAACATTTCTGTGGAACAGCAAAAAACATAAATGTTAACGCTGCTCCTAGCTGTTTGGATACATCCACTTCAAAACTGTTAAAACATTTTTTTTTTTTTTAAACCCTTAAGACACTATTGATGTCATACAATGTTTTTGTAGTTGTGTGCATTTTTATTGAAAGGCTTGTTTGGGATGTGGTGGCGAAGGTACATCCTTTACTTCATTTACCTGCTAAGCAGTGGTGGCCGGTGAAAAACATGGGGGGTGGGGCGCAATTTTGGTGCAACAGTAATTTTATATATCCCTCCCGCAGGCCTATGGGTCAAAATGGCCCATAGCACTTTTTTTCTTTTTTTTTTGCCAGTAGAGGGCGCCAAACACAACACGGACATACGACTTTCTGCAGAGGGATATACACACTACCACACAGACTTCAATAAAGTCTACATAACAGCTTTGGCTAAACGGTTTCATTGTCATGTTATAATAAAACTTACTTGAACTTGAGAGACATACAGAAATGTAGGAATGGTCACGACTCACAATTAAAAATTGTATATCTGACTATAAAAGTACCTGTATGCATGCAGACAGAAGCACAGGCTCAACCCACGGCCATCTAGTAAACCAACTGAGTGAGCAACCAATGTGCGCCGCAATGACAACACAGCGTTTTTTTGTCCGATAAAAAGTGCTCAACAACAGCACTGAAGGGTTGGCCACAAAAAAGCATTCATCCCTAACCGTTTAGGGATTATGAACACTCTGTCTCGTCATCACGTCAACCACAAACC